>JAWPHD010013630.1:0-66883 GCA_037043455.1 Cyrtodaria siliqua | reverse complement strand
CCATAGAGTGCCAGTGGCATTTCTGACGTGGTCATCTCTGTTGAAAGTACGTATACAAATGAAAAACTTACGGTGAAACTCATTGTTGCCGTGTCATGGCTTGTACATGCAACTTCTGGGCTCACTTGGTAAGAGATTAACGTTGTGTCTTGATACAGGTTTGCTGCAATAATCATAACAAGTATCATAGTAACAACCATTACAACACGCCAGATAATAATGTACATATTCTATACATAATACCTTTATAAATAATAACCATTTGGACACTCAGATCGCAGAAAGAGCAACGTTATCTCTATTTTTTCTATTTACCCGTAAACGAATTACGTCCCTTGGACATAAAATGTCAACGAGTATCATTTTGCGTGCCATAGAGTGCCAGTGGCATTTCTGACGTGGTCATCTCTGTTGAAAGTACGTATACAAATGAAAAACTTACGGTGAAACTCATTGTTGCCGTGTCATGGCTTGTACATGCAACTTCTGGGCTCACTTGGTAAGAGATTAACGTTGTGTCTTGATACAGGTTTGCTGCAATAATCATAACAAGTATCATAGTAACAACCATTACAACACGCCAGATAATAATGTACATATTCTTTACGTAATACCTTTATAAATAATAACCATTTGGACACTCAGATCGCAGAAAGAGCAACGTTATCTCTATTTCTTCTATTTACCCGTAAACGAATTACGTCCCTTGGACATAAAATGTCAACGAGTATCATTTTGCGTGCCATAGAGTGCCAGTGGCATTTCTGACGTGGTCATCTCTGTTGAAAGTACGTATACAAATGAAAAACTTACGGTGAAACTCATTGTTGCCGTGTCATGGCTTGTACATGCAACTTCTGGGCTCACTTGGTAAGAGATTAACGTTGTGTCTTGATACAGGTTTGCTGCAATAATCATAACAAGTATCATAGTAACAACCATTACAACACGCCAGATAATAATGTACATATTCTATACGTAATACCTTTATAAATAATAACCATTTGGACACTCAGATCGCAGAAAGAGCAACGTTATCTCTATTTTTTCTATTTACCCGTAAACGCATTACGTCCCTTGGACATAAAATGTCAACGAGTATCATTTTGCGTGCCATAGAGTGCCAGTGGCATTTCTGACGTGGTCATCTCTGTTGAAAGTACGTATACAAATGAAAAACTTACGGTGAAACTCATTGTTGCCGTGTCATGGCTTGTACATGCAACTTCTGGGCTCACTTGGTAAGAGATTAACGTTGTGTCTTGATACAGGTTTGCCGCAATAATCATAACAAGTATCATAGTAACAACCATTACAACATGCCAGATAATAATGTACATATTCTTTACGTAATACCTTTATAAATAATAACCATTTGGACACTCAGATCGCAGAAAGAGCAACGTTATCTCTATTTTTTCTATTTACCCGTAAACGAATTACGTCCCATGGACATAAAATGTCAACGAGTATCATTTTGCGTGCCATAGAGTGCCAGTGGCATTTCTGACGTGGTCATCTCTGTTGAAAGAACGTATACAAATGAAAAAACTTACGGTGAAACTCATTGTTGCCGTGTCATGGCTTGTACATGCAACTTCTGGGCTCACTTGGTAAGAGATTAACGTTGTGTCTTGATACAGGTTTGCTGCAATAATCATAACAAGTATCATAGTAACAACCATTACAACACGCCAGATAATAATGTACATATTCTATACGTAATACCTTTATAAATAATAACCATTTGGACACTCAGATCGCAGAAAGAGCAACGTTATCTCTATTTTTTCTATTTACCCGTAAACGAATTACGTCCCTTGGACATAAAATGTCAACGAGTATCATTTTGCGTGCCATAGAGTGCCAGTGGCATTTCTGACGTGGTCATCTCTGTTGAAAGTACGTATACAAATGAAAAACTTACGGTGAAACTCATTGTTGCCGTGTCATGACTTGTACATGCAACTTCTGGGCTCACTTGGTAAGAGATTAACGTTGTGTCTTGATACAGGTTTGCTGCAATAATCATAGCAAGTATCATAGTAACAACCATTACAACACGCCAGATAATAATGTACATATTCTATACGTAATACCTTTATAAATAATAACCATTTGGACACTCAGATCGCAGAAAGAGCAACGTTATCTCTATTTTTTCTATTTACCCGTAAACGCATTACGTCCCTTGGACATAAAATGTCAACGAGTATCATTTTGCGTGCCATAGAGTGCCAGTGGCATTTCTGACGTGGTCATCTCTGTTGAAAGTACGTATACAAATGAAAAACTTACGGTGAAACTCATTGTTGCCGTGTCATGGCTTGTACATGCAACTTCTGGGCTCACTTGGTAAGAGATTAACGTTGTGTCTTGATATAGGTTTGCTGCAATAATCATAACGACTATCATAGTAACAACCATTACAACACGCCAGATAATAATGTACATATTCTTTACGTAATACCTTTATAAATAATAACCATTTGGACACTCAGATCGCAGAAAGAGCAACGTTATCTCTATTTTTTCTATTTACCCGTAAACGAATTACGTCCCTTGGACATAAAATGTCAACGAGTATCATTTTGCGTGCCATAGAGTGCCAGTGGCATTTCTGACGTGGTCATCTCTGTTGAAAGAACGTATACAAATGAAAAACTTACGGTGAAACTCATTGTTGCCGTGTCATGGCTTGTACATGCAACTTCTGGGCTCACTTGGTAAGAGATTAACGTTGTGTCTTGATACAGGTTTGCTGCAATAATCATAACAAGTATCATAGTAACAACCATTACAACACGCCAGATAATAATGTACATATTCTATACGTAATACCTTTATAAATAATAACCATTTGGACACTCAGATCGCAGAAAGAGCAACGTTATCTCTATTTTTTCTATTTACCCGTAAACGAATTACGTCCCTTGGACATAAAATGTCAACGAGTATCATTTTGCGTGCCATAGAGTGCCAGTGGCATTTCTGACGTGGTTATCTCTGTTGAAAGTACGTATACAAATGAAAAACTTACGGTGAAACTCATTGTTGCCGTGTCATGACTTGTACATGCAACTTCTGGGCTCACTTGGTAAGAGATTAACGTTGTGTCTTGATACAGGTTTGCTGCAATAATCATAACAAGTATCATAGTAACAACCATTACAACACGCCAGATAATAATGTACATATTCTATACGTAATACCTTTATAAATAATAACCATTTGGACACTCAGATCGCAGAAAGAGCAACGTTATCTCTATTTTTTCTATTTACCCGTAAACGAATTACGTCCCTTGGACATAAAATGTCAACGAGTATCATTGTGCGTGCCATAGAGTGCCAGTGGCATTTCTGACGTGGTCATCTCTGTTGAAAGTACGTATACAAATGAAAAACTTACGGTGAAACTCATTGTTGCCGTGTCATGGCTTGCACATGCAACTTCTGGGCTCACTTGATAAGAGATTAACGTTGTGTCTTGATACAGGTTTGCTTCAATAATCATAACAAGTATCATAGTTACAACCATTACAACACGCCAGATAATAATGTACATATTCGTTACGTAATACCTTTATAAATAATAACCTTTTGGACACTCAGATCGCAGAAACAGCAACATTATCTCTATTTTTTATATTTACCCGTAAACGAATTACGTCCCTTGGACATAAAATGTCAACGAGTATCATTTTGCGTGCCATAGAGTGCCAGTGGCATTTCTGACGTGGTCATCTCTGTTGAAAGTACGTATACAAATGAAAAACTTACGGTGAAACTCATTGTTGCCGTGTCATGGCTTGTACATGCAACTTCTGGGCTCACTTAGTAAGAGATTAACGTTGTGTCTTGATACAGGTTTGCTGCAATAATCATAACAAGTATCATAGTAACAACCATTACAACACGCCAGATAATAATGTACATATTCTATACGTAATACCTTTATAAATAATAACCATTTGGACACTCAGATCGCAGAAAGAGCAACGTTATCTCTATTTTTTCTATTTACCCGTAAACGAATTACGTCCCTTGGACATAAAATGTCAACGAGTATCATTTTGCGTGCCATAGAGTGCCAGTGGCATTTCTGACGTGGTCATCTCTGTTGAAAGTACGTATACAAATGAAAAACTTACGGTGAAACTCATTGTTGCCGTGTCATGGCTTGTACATGCAACTTCTGAGCTCACTTGGTAAGAGATTAACGATGTGTCTTGATACAGGTTTGCTGCAATAATCATAACAAGTATCATAGTAACAACCATTACAACACGCCAGATAATAATGTACATATTCTATACGTAATACCTTTATAAATAATAACCATTTGGACACTCAGATCGCAGAAAGAGCAACGTTATCTCTATTTTTTCTATTTACCCGTAAACGAATTACGTCCCTTGGACATAAAATGTCAACGAGTATCATTTTGCGTGCCATAGAGTGCCAGTGGCATTTCTGACGTGGTCATCTCTGTTGAAAGTACGTATACAAATGAAAAACTTACGGTGAAACTCATTGTTGCCGTGTCATGGCTTGTACATGCAACTTCTGGGCTCACTTGGTAAGAGATTAACGTTGTGTCTTGATACAGGTTTGCTGCAATAATCATAACAAGTATCATAGTAACAACCATTACAACACGCCAGATAATATTGTACACATTATATACGTAATACCTTTATAAATAATAACCATTTGGACACTCAGATCGCAGAAAGAGCAACGTTATCTCTATTTTTTCTATTTACCCGTCGACGAATTACGTCCCTTGGACATAAAATGTCAACGAGTATCATTTTGCGTGCCATAGAGTGCCAGTGGCATTTCTGACGTGGTCATCTCTGTTGAAAGTACGTATACAAATGAAAAACTTACGGTGAAACTCATTGTTGCCGTGTCATGGCTTGTACATGCAACTTCTGGGCTCACTTGGTAAGAGATTAACGTTGAGTCTTGATACAGGTTTGCAGCAATAATCATAACAAGTATCATAGTAACAACCATTACAACACGCCAGATAATAATGTACATATTCTATACATAATACCTTTATAAATAATAACCATTTGGACACTCAGATCGCAGAAAGAGCAACGTTATCTCTATTTTTTCTATTTACCCGTAAACGAATTACGTCCCTTGGACATAAAATGTCAACGAGTATCATTTTGCGTGCCATAGACTGCCAGTGGCATTTCTGACGTGGTCATTTCTGTTGAAAGTACGTATACAAATGAAAAACTTACGGTGAAACTCATTGTTGCCGTGTCATGGCTTGTACATCCAACTTCTGGGCTCACTTGGTAAGAGATTAACGTTGTGTCTTGATACAGGTTTGCTGCAATAATCATAACAAGTATCATAGTAACAACCATTACAACACGCCAGATAATATTGTACATATTCTATACGTAATACCTTTATAAATAATAACCATTTGGACACTCAGATCGCAGAAAGAGCAACGTTATCTCTATTTTTACTATTTACCCGTAAACGAATTACGTCCCTTGGACATTAAATGTCAACGAGTGTCATTTTGCGTGCCATAGAGTGCCAGTGGCATTTCTGACGTGGTCATCTCTGTTGAAAGTACGTATACAAATGAAAAACTTACGGTGAAACTCATTGTTGCCGTGTCATGGCTTGTACATGCAACTTCTGGGCTCACTTGGTAAGAGATTAACGTTGTGTCTTGATACAGGTTTGCTGCAATAATCATAACAAGTATCATAGTAACAACCATTACAACACGCCAGATAATAATGTACATATTCTTTACGTAATACCTTTATAAATAATAACCATTTGGACACTCAGATCGCAGAAAGAGCAACGTTATCTCTATTTTTTCTATTTACCCGTAAACGAATTACGTCCCTTGGACATAAAATGTCAACGAGTATCATTTTGCGTGCCATAGAGTGCCAGTGGCATTTCTGACGTGGTCATCTCTGTTGAAAGTACGTATACAAATGAAAAACTAACGGTGAAGCTCATTGTTGCCGTGTCATGGCTTGATCATGCAACTTCTGGGCTCACTTGGTAAGAGATTAACGTTGTGTCTTGATACAAGTTTGCTGCAATAATCATAACAAGTATCATAGTAACAACCATTACAACACGCCAGATAATAATGTACATATTCTTTACGTAATACCTTTATAAATAATAACCATTTGGACACTCAGATCGCAGAAAGAGCAACGTTATCTCTATTTTTTCTATTTACCCGTAAACGAATTACGTCCCTTGGACATAAAATGTCAACGAGTATCATTTTGCGTGCCATAGAGTGCCAGTGGCATTTCTGACGTGGTCATCTCTGTTGAAAGTACGTATACAAATGAAAAACTTACGGTGAAACTCATTGTTGCCGTGTCATGGCTTGTACATGCAACTTCTGGGCTCACTTGGTAAGAGATTAACGTTGTGTCTTTATACAGGTTTGCTGCAATAATCATAACAAGTATCATACTAACAACCATTACAACACGCCAGATAATAATGTACATATTCTATACGTAATACCTTTATAAATAATAACCATTTGGACACTCAGATCGCAGAAAGAGCAACGTTATCTCTATTTTTTCTATTTACCCGTAAACGAATTACGTCCCTTGGACATAAAATGTCAACGAGTATCATTTTGCGTGCCATAGAGTGCCAGTGGCATTTCTGACGTGGTCATCTCTGTTGAAAGTACGTATACAAATGAAAAACTTACGGTGAAACTCATTGTTGCCGTGTCATGGCTTGTACATGCAACTTCTGGGCTCACTTGGTAAGAGATTAACGTTGTGTCTTGATACAGGTTTGCTGCAATAATCATAACAAGTATCATAGTAACAACCATTACAACACGCCAGATAATAATGTACATATTCTTTACGTAATACCTTTATAAATAATAACCATTTGGACACTTAGATCGCAGAAAGAGCAACGTTATCTCTATTTTTTCTATTTACCCGTAAACGAATTACGTCCCTTGGACATAAAATGTCAACGAGTATCATTTTGCGTGCCATATAGTGCCAGTGGCAATTTCTGACGTGGTCATCTCTGTTGAAAGTACGTATACAAATGAAAAACTTACGGTGAAACTCATTGTTGCCATGTCATGGCTTGTACATGCAACTTCTGGGCTCACTTGGTAAGAGATTAACGTTGTGTCTTGATACAGGTTTGCTGCAATAATCATAACAAGTATCATAGTAACAACCATTACAACACGCCAGATAATAATGTACATATTCTATACGTAATACCTTTATAAATAATAACCATTTGGACACTCAGATCGCAGAAAGAGCAACGTTATCTCTATTTTTTCTAATTTCCCGTAAACGAATTACGTCCCTTGGACATAAAATGTCAACGAGTATCATTTTGCGTGCCATAGAGTGCCAGTGGCATTTCTGACGTGGTCATCTCTGTTGAAAGTACGTATACAAATGAAAAACTTACGGTGAAACTCATTGTTGCCGTGTCATGGCTTGTACATGCAACTTCTGGGCTCACTTGGTTAGAGATTAACGTTGTGTCTTGATACAGGTTTGCTGCAATAATCATAACAAGTATCATAGTAACAACCATTACAACACGCCAGATAATAATGTACATATTATTTACGTAAAACCTTTATAAATAATAACCATTTGGACACTCAGATCGCAGAAAGAGCTACGTTATCTCTATTTTTTCTATTTACCCGTAAACGAATTACGTCCCTTGGACATATAATGTCAACGAGTATCATTTTGCGTGCCATAGAGTGCCAGTGGCATTTCTGACGTAGTCATCTCTGTTGAAAGTACGTATACAAATGAAAAACTTACGGTGAAACTCATTGTTGCCGTGTCATGGCTTGTACATGCAACTTCTGGGCTCACTTGGTAAGAGATTAACGTTGTGTCTTGATACAGGTTTGCTGCAATAATCATAACAAGTATCATAGTAACAACCATTACAACACGCCAGATAATAATGTACATATTCTATACGTAATACCTTTATAAATAATAACCATTTGGACACTCAGATCGCAGAAAGAGCAACGTTATCTCTATTTTTTCTATTTACCCGTAAACGAATTACGTCCCTTGGACATACAATGTCAACGAGTATCATTTTGCGTGCCATAGAGTGCCAGTGGCATTTCTGACGTGGTCATCTCTGTTGAAAGTACGTATACAAATGAAAAACTTACGGTGAAACTCATTGTTGCCGTGTCATGGCTTGTACATGCAACTTCTGGGCTCACTTGGTAAGAGATTAACGTTGTGTCTTGATACAGGTTTGCTGCAATAATCATAACAAGTATCATAGTAACAACCATTACAACACGCCAGATAATAATGTACATATTCTTAACGTAATACCTTTATAAATAATAACCATTTGGACACTCAGATCGCAGAAAGAGCAACGTTATCTCTATTTTTTCTATTTACCCGTATACGAATTACGTCCCTTGGACATAAAATGTCAACGAGTATCATTTTGCGTGCCATAGAGTGCCAGTGGCATTTCTGACGTGGTCATCTCTGTTGAAAGTACGTATACAAATGAAAAACTTACGGTGAAACTCATTGTTGCCGTGTCATGGCATGTACATGCAACTTCTGGGCTCACTTGGTAAGAGATTAACGTTGTGTCTTGATACAGGTTTGCTGCAATAATCATAACAAGTATCATAGTAACAACCATTACAACACGCCAGATAATAATGTACATATTCTATACGTAATACCTTTATAAATAATAACCATTTGGACACTCAGATCGCAGAAAGAGCAACGTTATCTCTATTTTTTCTATTTACCCGTAAACGAATTACGTCCCTTGGACATAAAATGTCAACGAGTATCATTTTGCGTGCCATAGAGTGCCAGTGGCATTTCTGACGTGGTCATCTCTGTTGAAAGTACGTATACAAATGAAAAACTTACGGTGAAACTCATTGTTGCCGTGTCATGGCTTGTACATGCAACTTCTGGGCTCACTTGGTAAGAGATTAACGTTGTGTCTTGATACAGGTTTGCTGCAATAATCATAACAAGTATCATAGTAACAACCATTACAACACGCCAGATAATAATGTACATATTCTTTACGTAATACCTTTATAAATAATAACCATTAGGACACTCAGATCGCTGAAAGAGCAACGTTATCTCTATTTTTTCTATTTACCCGTAAACGAATTACGTCCCTTGGACATAAAATGTCAACGAGTATCATTTTGCGTGCCATAGAGTGCCAGTGGCATTTCTGACGTGGTCATCTCTGTTGAAAGTACGTATACAAATGAAAAACTTACGGTGAAACTCATTGTTGCCGTGTCATGGCTTGTACATGCAACTTCTGGGCTCACTTGGTAAGAGATTAACGTTGTGTCTTGATACAGGTTTGCTGCAATAATCATAACAAGTATCATAGTAACAACCATTACAACACGCCAGATAATAATGTACATATTCTATACGTAATACCTTTATAAATAATAACCATTTGGACACTCAGATCGCAAAAAGAGCAACGTTATCTCTATTTTTTCTATTTACCCGTAAACGAATTACGTCCCTTGGACATAAAATGTCAACGAGTATCATTTTGCGTGCCATAGAGTGCCAGTGGCATTTCTGACGTGGTCATCTCTGTTGAAAGTACGTATACAAATGAAAAACTTACGGTGAAACTCATTGTTGCCGTGTCATGGCTTGTACATGCAACTTCTGGGCTCACTTGGTAAGAGATTGACGTTGTGTCTTGATACAGGTTTGCTGCAATAATCATAACAAGTATCATAGTAACAACCATTACAACACGCCAGATAATAATGTACATATTCTATACGTAATACCTTTATAAATAATAACCATTTGGACACTCAGATCGCAGAAAGAGCAACGTTATCTCTATTTTTTCTATTTACCCGTAAACGAATTACGTCCCTTGGACATAAAATGTCAACGAGTATCATTTTGCGTGCCATAGAATGCCAATGGCATTTCTGACGTGGTCATCTCTGTTGAAAGTACGTATACAAATGAAAAACTTACGGTGAAACTCATTGTTGCCGTGTCATGGCCTGTACATGCAACTTCTGGGCTCACTTGGTAAGAGATTAACGTTGTGTCTTGATACAGGTTTGCTGTAATAATCATAACAAGTATCATAGTAACAACCATTACAACACGCCAGATAATAATGTACATATTCTTTACGTAATACCTTTATAAATAATAACCATTTGGACACTCAGATCGCAGAAAGAGCAACGTTATCTCTATTTTTCTATTTACCCGTAAACGAATTACGTCCCTTGGACATAAAATGTCAACGAGTATCATTTTGCGTGCCATAGAGTGCCAGTGGCATTTCTGACGTGGTCATCTCTGTTGAAAGAACGTATACAAATGAAAAACTTACGGTGAAACTCATTGTTGCCGTGTCATGGCTTGTACATGCAACTTCTGGGCTCACTTGGTAAGAGATTAACGTTGTGTCTTGATACAGGTTTGCTGCAATAATCATAACAAGTATCATAGTAACAACCATTACAACACGCCAGATAATAATGTACATATTCTATACGTAATACCTTTATAAATAATAACCATTTGGACACTCAGATCGCAGAAAGAGCAACGTTATCTCTATTTTTTCTATTTACCCGTAAACGAATTACGTCCCTTGGACATACAATGTCAACGAGTATCATTTTGCGTGCCATAGAGTGCCAGTGGCATTTCTGACGTGGTCATCTCTGTTGAAAGTACGTATACAAATGAAAAACTTACGGTGAAACTCATTGTTGCCGTGTCATGGCTTGTACATGCAACTTCTGGGCTCACTTGGTAAGAGATTAACGTTGTGTCTTGATACAGGTTTGCTGCAATAATCATAACAAGTATCATAGTAACAACCATTACAACACGCCAGATAATAATGTACATATTCTTAACGTAATACCTTTATAAATAATAACCATTTGGACACTCAGATCGCAGAAAGAGCAACGTTATCTCTATTTTTTCTATTTACCCGTAAACGAATTACGTCCCTTGGACATAAAATGTCAACGAGTATCATTTTGCGTGCCATAGAGTGCCAGTGGCATTTCTGACGTGGTCATCTCTGTTGAAAGTACGTATACAAATGAAAAACTTACGGTGAAACTCATTGTTGCCGTGTCATGGCATGTACATGCAACTTCTGGGCTCACTTGGTAAGAGATTAACGTTGTGTCTTGATACAGGTTTGCTGCAATAATCATAACAAGTATCATAGTAACAACCATTACAACACGCCAGATAATAATGTACATATTCTATACGTAATACCTTTATAAATAATAACCATTTGGACACTCAGATCGCAGAAAGAGCAACGTTATCTCTATTTTTTCTATTTACCCGTAAACGAATTACGTCCCTTGGACATAAAATGTCAACGAGTATCATTTTGCGTGCCATAGAGTGCCAGTGGCATTTCTGACGTGGTCATCTCTGTTGAAAGTACGTATACAAATGAAAAACTTACGGTGAAACTCATTGTTGCCGTGTCATGGCTTGTACATGCAACTTCTGGGCTCACTTGGTAAGAGATTAACGTTGTGTCTTGATACAGGTTTGCTGCAATAATCATAACAAGTATCATAGTAACAACCATTACAACACGCCAGATAATAATGTACATATTCTTTACGTAATACCTTTATAAATAATAACCATTAGGACACTCAGATCGCTGAAAGAGCAACGTTATCTCTATTTTTTCTATTTACCCGTAAACGAATTACGTCCCTTGGACATAAAATGTCAACGAGTATCATTTTGCGTGCCATAGAGTGCCAGTGGCATTTCTGACGTGGTCATCTCTGTTGAAAGTACGTATACAAATGAAAAACTTACGGTGAAACTCATTGTTGCCGTGTCATGGCTTGTACATGCAACTTCTGGGCTCACTTGGTAAGAGATTAACGTTGTGTCTTGATACAGGTTTGCTGCAATAATCATAACAAGTATCATAGTAACAACCATTACAACACGCCAGATAATAATGTACATATTCTATACGTAATACCTTTATAAATAATAACCATTTGGACACTCAGATCGCAAAAAGAGCAACGTTATCTCTATTTTTTCTATTTACCCGTAAACGAATTACGTCCCTTGGACATAAAATGTCAACGAGTATCATTTTGCGTGCCATAGAGTGCCAGTGGCATTTCTGACGTGGTCATCTCTGTTGAAAGTACGTATACAAATGAAAAACTTACGGTGAAACTCATTGTTGCCGTGTCATGGCTTGTACATGCAACTTCTGGGCTCACTTGGTAAGAGATTGACGTTGTGTCTTGATACAGGTTTGCTGCAATAATCATAACAAGTATCATAGTAACAACCATTACAACACGCCAGATAATAATGTACATATTCTATACGTAATACCTTTATAAATAATAACCATTTGGACACTCAGATCGCAGAAAGAGCAACGTTATCTCTATTTTTTCTATTTACCCGTAAACGAATTACGTCCCTTGGACATAAAATGTCAACGAGTATCATTTTGCGTGCCATAGAATGCCAATGGCATTTCTGACGTGGTCATCTCTGTTGAAAGTACGTATACAAATGAAAAACTTACGGTGAAACTCATTGTTGCCGTGTCATGGCCTGTACATGCAACTTCTGGGCTCACTTGGTAAGAGATTAACGTTGTGTCTTGATACAGGTTTGCTGTAATAATCATAACAAGTATCATAGTAACAACCATTACAACACGCCAGATAATAATGTACATATTCTTTACGTAATACCTTTATAAATAATAACCATTTGGACACTCAGATCGCAGAAAGAGCAACGTTATCTCTATTTTGTCTATTTACCCGTAAACGAATTAGTCCCTTGGACATAAAATGTCAACGAGTATCATTTTGCGTGCCATAGAGTGCCAGTGGCATTTCTGACGTGGTCATCTCTGTTGAAAGAACGTATACAAATGAAAAACTTACGGTGAAACTCATTGTTGCCGTGTCATGGCTTGTACATGCAACTTCTGGGCTCACTTGGTAAGAGATTAACGTTGTGTCTTGATACAGGTTTGCTGCAATAATCATAACAAGTATCATAGTAACAACCATTAAAACACGCCAGATAATAATGTACATATTCTTTACGTAATACCTTTATAAATAATAACCATTTGGACACTCAGATCGCAGAAAGAGCAACGTTATCTCTATTTTTTCTATTTACCCGTAAACGAATTACGTCCCTTGGACATAAAATGTCAACGAGTATCATTTTGCTTGCCATAGAGTGCCAGTGGCATTTCTGACGTGGTCATCTCTGTTGAAAGTACGTATACAAATGAAAAACTTACGGTGAAACTCATTGTTGCCGTGTCATGGCTTGTACATGCAACTTCTGGGCTCACTTGGTAAGAGATTAACGTTGTGTCTTGATACAGGTTTGCTGCAATAATCATAACAAGTATCATAGTAACAACCATTACAACACGCCAGATAATAATGTACATATTCTTTACGTAATACCTTTATAAATAATAACCATTTGGACACTCAGATCGCAGAAAGAGCAACGTTATTTCTATTTTTCTATTTACCCGTAAACGAATTATGTCCCTTGGACATAAAATGTCAACGAGTATCATTTTGCGTGCCATAGAGTGCCAGTGGCATTTCTGACGTGGTCATCTCTGTTGAAAGTACGTATACAAATGAAAAACTTACGGTGAAACTCATTGTTGCCGTGTCATGGCTTGTACATGCAACTTCTGGGCTCACTTGGTAAGAGATTAACGTTGTGTCTTGATACAGGTTTGCTGAAATAATCATAACAAGTATCATAGTAACAACCATTACAACACGCCAGATAATAATGTACATATTCTATACGTAATACCTTTATAAATAATAACCATTTGGACACTCAGATCGCAGAAAGAGCAACGTTATCTCTATTTTTTCTATTTACCCGTAAACGAATTACGTCCCTTGGACATAAAATGTCAACGAGTATCATTTTGCGTGCCATAGAGTGCCAGTGGCATTTCTGACGTGGTCATCTCTGTTGAAAGTACGTATACAAATGAAAAACTAACGGTGAAACTCATTGTTGCCGTGTCATGGCTTGTACATGCAACTTCTGGGCTCACTTGGTAAGAGATTAACGTTGTGTCTTGATACAGGTTTGCTGCAATAATCATAACAAGTATCATAGTAACAACCATTACAACACGCCAGATAATAATGTACATATTCTTTACGTAATACCTTTATAAATAATAACCATTTGGACACTCAGATCGCAGAAAGAGCAACGTTATCTCTATTTTTTCTATTTACCCGTAAACGAATTATGTCCCTTGGACATAAAATGTCAACGAGTATCATTTTGCGTTCCATAGAGTGCCAGTGGCATTTCTGACGTGGTCATCTCTGTTGAAAGTACGTATACAAATGAAAAACTTACGGTGAAACTCATTGTTGCCGTGTCATGGCTTGTACATGCAACTTCTGGGCTCACTTGGTAAGAGATTAACGTTGTGTCTTGATACAGGTTTGCTGCAATAATCATAACAAGTATCATAGTAACAACCATTACAACACGCCAGATAATAATGTACATATTCTTTACGTAATACCTTTATAAATAATAACCATTTGGACACTGAGATCGCAGAAAGAGCAACGTTATCTCTATTTTTTCTATTTACCCGTAAACGAATTACGTCCCTTGGACATAAAATGTCATCGAGTATCATTTTGCGTGCCATAGAGTGCCAGTGGCATTTCTGACGTGGTCATCTCTGTTGAAAGTACGTATACAAATGAAAAACTTACGGTGAAACTCATTGTTGCCGTGTCATGGCTTGTACATGCAACTTCTGGGCTCACTTGGTAAGAGATTAACGTTGTGTCTTGATACAGGTTTGCTGCAATAATCATAACAAGTATCATAGTAACAACCATTACAACACGCCAGATAATAATGTACATATTCTATACGTAATACCTTTATAAATAATAACCATTTGGACACTCAGATCGCAGAAAGAGCAACGTTATCTCTATTTTTTCTATTTACCCGTAAACGAATTACGTCCCTTGGACATAAAATGTCAACGAGTATCATTTTGCGTGCCATAGAGTGCCAGTGGCATTTCTGACGTGGTCATCTCTGTTGAAAGTACGTATACAAATGAAAATCTTACGGTGAAACTCATTGTTGCCGTGTCATGGCTTGTACATGCAACTTCTGGGCTCACTTGGTAAGAGATTAACGTTGTGTCTTGATACAGGTTTGCTGCAATAATCATAACAAGTATCATAGTAACAACCATTACAACACGCCAGATAATAATGTACATATTCTTTACGTAATACCTTTATAAATAATAACCATTTGGACACTCAGATCGCAGAAAGAGCAACGTTATCTCTATTTTTTTCTATTTACCCGTAAACGAATTACGTCCCTTGGACATAACATGTCAACGAGTATCACTTTGCGTGTCATAGAGTGCCAGTGGCATTTCTGACGTGGTCATCTCTGTTGAAAGTACGTATACAAATGAAAAACTTACGGTGAAACTCATTGTTGCCGTGTCATGGCTTGTACATGCAACTTCTGGGCTCACTTGGTAAGAGATTAACGTTGTGTCTTGATACAGGTTTGCTGCAATAATCATAACAAGTATCATAGTAACAACCATTACAACACGCCAGATAATAATGTACATATTCTTTACGTAATACCTTTATAAATAATAACCATTTGGACACTCAGATCGCAGAAAGAGCAACGTTATCTCTATTTTTTCTATTTACCCGTAAACGAATTACGTCCCTTGGACATAAAATGTCAACGAGTATCATTTTGCGTGCCATAGAGTGCCAGTGGCATTTCTGACGTGGTCATCTCTGTTGAAAGTACGTATACAAATGAAAAACTTACGGTGAAACTCATTGTTGCCGTGTCATGGCTTGTACATGCAACTTCTGGGCTCACTTGGTAAGAGATTAACGTTGTGTCTTGATACAGGTTTGCTGCAATAATCATAACAAGTATCATAGTAACAACCATTACAACACGCCAGATAATAATGTACATATTCTATACGTAATACCCTTATAAATAATAACCATTTGGACACTCAGATCGCAGAAAGAGCAACGTTATCTCTATTTTTTCTATTTACCCGTAAACGAATTACGTCCCTTGGACATAAAATGTCAACGAGTATCATTTTGCGTGCCATAGAGTGCCAGTGGCATTTCTGACGTGGTCATCTCTGTAGAAAGTACGTATACAAATGAAAAACTTACGGTGAAACTCATTGTTGCCGTGTCATGGCTTGTACATGCAACTTCTGGGCTCACTTGGTAAGAGATTAACGTTGTGTCTTGATACAGGTTTGCTGCAATAATCATAACAAGTATCATAGTAACAACCATTACAACACGCCAGATAATAATGTACATATTCTATACGTAATACCTTTATAAATAATAACCATTTGGACACTCAGATCGCAGAAAGAGCAACGTTATCTCTATTTTTTCTATTTACCCGTAAACGAATTACGTCCCTTGGACATAAAATGTCAACGAGTAAAATTTTGCGTGCCATAGACTGCCAGTGGCATTTCTGACGTGTTCATATCTGTTGAAAGTACGTATACAAATGAAAAACTTACGGTGAAACTCATTGTTGCCGTGTCATGGCTTGTACATCCAACTTCTGGGCTCACTTGTTAAGAGATTAACGTTGTGTCTTGATACAGGTTTGCTGCAATAATCATAACAAGTAGCATAGTAACAACCATTACAACACGCCAGATAATATTGTACATATTCTATACGTAATACCTTTATAAATAATAACCATTTGGACACTCAGATCGCAGAAAGAGCAACGTTATCTCTATTTTTTCTATTTACCCGTAAACGAATTACGTCCCTTGGACATAAAATGTCAACGAGTATCATTTTGCGTGCCATAGAGTGCCAGTGGCATTTCTGACGTGGTCATCTCTGTTGAAAGTACGTATACAAATGAAAAACTTACGGTGAAACTCATTGTTGCCGTGTCATGGCTTGTACATGCAACTTCTGTGCTCACTTGGTAAGAGATTAACGTTGTGTCTTGATACAGGTTTGCTGCAATAATCATAACAAGTATCATAGTAACAACCATTACAACACGCCAGATAATAATGTACATATTCTTTACGTAATACCTTTATAAATAATAACCATTTGGACACTCAGATCGCAGAAAGAGCAACGTTATCTCTATTTTTTCTATTTACCCGTAAACGAATTATGTCCCTTGGACATAAAATGTCAACGAGTATCATTTTGCGTTCCATAGAGTGCCAGTGGCATTTCTGACGTGGTCATCTCTGTTGAAAGTACGTATACAAATGAAAAACTTACGGTGAAACTCATTGTTGCCGTGTCATGGCTTGTACATGCAACTTCTGGGCTCACTTGGTAAGAGATTAACGTTGTGTCTTGATACAGGTTTGCTGCAATAATCATAACAAGTATCATAGTAACAACCATTACAACACGCCAGATAATAATGTACATATTCTTTACGTAATACCTTTATAAATAATAACCATTTGGACACTCAGATCGCAGAAAGAGCAACGTTATCTCTATTTTTTCTATTTACCCGTAAACGAATTACGTCCCTTGGACATAAAATGTCAACGAGTATCATTTTGCGTGCCATAGAGTGCCAGTGGCATTTCTGACGTGGTCATCTCTGTTGAAAGTACGTATACAAATGAAAAACTTACGGTGAAACTCATTGTTGCCGTGTCATGGCTTGTACATGCAACTTCTGGGCTCACTTGGTAAGAGATTAACGTTGTGTCTTGATACAGGTTTGCTGCAATAATCATAACAAGTATCATAGTAACAACCATTACAACACGCCAGATAATAATGTACATATTCTATACGTAATACCTTTATAAATAATAACCATTTGGACACTCAGATCGCAGAAAGAGCAACGTTATCTCTATTTTTTCTATTTACCCGTAAACGAATTACGTCCCTTGGACATAAACTGTCAACGAGTATCATTTTGCGTGCCATAGAGTGCCAGTGGCATTTCTGACGTGGTCATCTTTGAAACTTCTGGGCTCACTTGGTAAGAGATTAACGTTGTGTCTTGATACAGGTTTGCTGCAATAATCATAACAAGTATCATAGTAACAACCATTACAACACGCCAGATAATAATGTACATATTCTTTACGTAATACCTTTATAAATAATAACCATTTGGACACTCAGATCGCAGAAAGAGCAACGTTATCTCTATTTTTTCTATTTACCCGTAAACGAATTACGTCCCTTGGACATAAAATGTCAACGAGTATCATTTTGCGTGCCATAGAGTGCCAGTGGCATTTCTGACGTGGTCATCTCTGTTGAAAGTACGTATACAAATGAAAAACTTACGGTGAAACTCATTGTTGCCGTGTCATGGCTTGTACATGCAACTTCTGGGCTCACTTGGTAAGAGATTAACGTTGTGTCTTGATACAGGTTTGCTGCAATAATCATAACAAGTATCATAGTAACAACCATTACAACACGCCAGATAATAATGTACATATTATATACGTAATACCTATATAAATAATAACCATTTGGACACTCAGATCGCAGAAAGAGCAACGTTATCTCTATTTTTTCTATTTACCCGTAAACGAATTACGTCCCTTGGACATAAAATGTCAACGAGTATCATTTTGCGTGTCATAGAGTGCCAGTGGCATTTCTGACGTGGTCATCTCTGTTGAAAGTACGTATACAAATGAAAAACTTACGGTGAAACTCATTGTTGCCGTGTCATGGCTTGTACATGCAACTTCTGGGCTCACTTGGTAAGAGATTAACGTTGTGTCTTGATACAGGTTTGCTGCAATAATCATAACAAGTATCATAGTAACAACCATTACAACACGCCAGATAATAATGTACATATTCTATACGTAATACCTTTATAAATAATAACCATTTGGACACTCAGATCGCAGAAAGAGCAACGTTATCTCTATTTTTTCTATTTAACCGTAAACGAATTACGTCTCTTGGACATAAAATGTCAACGAGTATCATTTTGCGTGCCATAGAGTGCCAGTGGCATTTCTGACGTGGTCATCTTTGAAACTTCTGGGCTCACTTGGTAAGAGATTAACGTTGTGTCTTGATACAGGTTTGCTGCAATAATCATAACAAGTATCATAGTAACAACCATTACAACACGCCAGATAATAATGTACGTATTCTTTACGTAATACCTTTATAAATAATAACCATTTGGACACTCAGATCGCAGAAAGAGCAACGTTATCTCTATTTTTTCTATTTACCCGTAAACGAATTACGTCCCTTGGACATAAAATGTCAACGAGTATCATTTTGCGTGCCATAGAGTGCCAGTGGCATTTCTGACGTGGTCATCTCTGTTGAAAGTACGTATACAAATGAAAAACTTACTGTGAAACTCATTGTTGCCGTGTCATGGCTTGTACATGCAACTTCTGGGCTCACTTGGTAAGAGATTAACGTTGTGTCTTGATACAGGTTTGCTGCAATAATCATAACAAGTATCATAGTAACAACCATTACAACACGCCAGATAATAATGTACATATTCTATACGTAATACCTTTATAAATAATAACCATTTGGACACTCAGATCGCAGAAAGAGCAACGTTATCTCTATTTTTTCGATTTACCCGTAAACGAATTACGTCCCTTGGACATAAAATGTCAACGAGTATCATTTTGCGTGCCATAGACTGCCAGTGGCATTTCTGACGTGTTCATATCTGTTGAAAGTACGTATACAAATGAAAAACTTACGGTGAAACTCATTGTTGCCGTGTCATGGCTTGTACATCCAACTTCTGGGCTCACTTGTTAAGAGATTAACGTTGTGTCTTGATACAGGTTTGCTGCAATAATCATAACAAGTAGCATAGTAACAACCATTACAACACGCCAGATAATATTGTACATATTCTATACGTAATACCTTTATAAATAATAACCATTTGGACACTCAGATCGCAGAAAGAGCAACGTTATCTCTATTTTTTCTATTTACCCGTAAACGAATTACGTCCCTTGGACATAAAATGTCAACGAGTATCATTTTGCGTGCCATAGAGTGCCAGTGGCATTTCTGACGTGGTCATCTCTGTTGAAAGTACGTATACAAATGAAAAACTTACGGTGAAACTCATTGTTGCCGTGTCATGGCTTGTACATGCAACTTCTGGGCTCACTTGGTAAGAGATTAACGTTGTGTCTTGATACAGGTTTGCTGCAATAATCATAACAAGTATCATAGTAACAACCATTACAACACGCCAGATAATAATGTACATATTCTTTACGTAATACCTTTATAAATAATAACCATTTGGACACTCAGATCGCAGAAAGAGCAACGTTATCTCTATTTTTTCTATTTACCCGTAAACGAATTATGTCCCTTGGACATAAAATGTCAACGAGTATCATTTTGCGTTCCATAGAGTGCCAGTGGCATTTCTGACGTGGTCATCTCTGTTGAAAGTACGTATACAAATGAAAAACTTACGGTGAAACTCATTGTTGCCGTGTCATGGCTTGTACATGCAACTTCTGGGCTCACTTGGTAAGAGATTAACGTTGTGTCTTGATACAGGTTTGCTGCAATAATCATAACAAGTATCATAGTAACAACCATTACAACACGCCAGATAATAATGTACATATTCTTTACGTAATACCTTTATAAATAATAACCATTTGGACACTCAGATCGCAGAAAGAGCAACGTTATCTCTATTTTTTCTATTTACCCGTAAACGAATTACGTCCCTTGGACATAAAATGTCAACGAGTATCATTTTGCGTGCCATAGAGGGCCAGTGGCATTTCTGACATGGTCATCTCTGTTGAAAGTACGTATACAAATGAAAAACTTACGGTGAAACTCATTGTTGCCGTGTCATGGCTTGTACATGCAACTTCTGGGCTCACTTGGTAAGAGATTAACGTTGTGTCTTGATACAGGATTGCTGCAATAATCATAACAAGTATCATAGTAACAACCATTACAACACGCCAGATAATAATGTACATATTCTTTACGTAATACCTTTATAAATAATAACCATTTGGACACTCAGATCGCAGAAAGAGCAACGTTATCTCTATTTTTTCTATTTACCCGTAAACGAATTACGTCCCTTGGACATAAAATGTCAACGAGTATCATTTTGCGTGCCATAGAGTGCCAGTGGCATTTCTGACGTGGTCATCTCTGTTGAAAGTACGTATACAAATGAAAAACTTACGGTGAAACTCATTGTTGCCGTGTCATGGCTTGTACATGCAACTTCTGGGCTCACTTGGTAAGAGATTAACGTTGTGTCTTGATACAGGTTTGCTGCAATAATCATAACAAGTATCATAGTAACAACCATTACAACACGCCAGATAATAATGTACATATTCTATACGTAATACCTTTATAAATAATAACCATTTGGACACTCAGATCGCAGAAAGAGCAACGTTATCTCTATTTTTTATATTTACCCGTAAACGAATTACGTCCCTTGGACATAAAATGTCAACGAGTATCATTTTGCGTGCCATAGAGTGCCAGTGGCATTTCTGACGTGGTCATCTCTGTTGAAAGTACGTATACAAATGAAAAACTTACGGTGAAACTCATTGTTGCCGTGTCATGGCTTGTATATGCAACTTCTGGGCTCACTTGGTAAGAGATTAACGTTGTGTCTTGATACAGGTTTGCTGCAATAATCATAACAAGTATCATAGTAACAACCATTACAACACGCCAGATAATAATGTACATATTCTTTACGTAATACCTTTATAAATAATAACCATTTGGACACTCAGATCGCAGAAAGAGCAACGTTATCTCTATTTTTTCTATTTACCCGTAAACGAATTACGTCCCTTGGACATAAAATGTCAACGAGTATCATTTTGCGTGCCATAGAGTGCCAGTGGCATTTCTGACGTGGTCATCTCT
The DNA here is from genome assembly GCA_037043455.1 of Cyrtodaria siliqua. NCBI lineage: Eukaryota > Metazoa > Mollusca > Bivalvia > Adapedonta > Hiatellidae > Cyrtodaria > Cyrtodaria siliqua. The sequence continues at coordinate 44,722 of JAWPHD010013630.1, read as the reverse complement.
GTTGAAAGTACGTATACAAATGAAAAACTTACGGTGAAACTCATTGTTGCCGTGTCATGGCTTGTACATGCAACTTCTGGGCTCACTTGGTAAGAGATTAACGTTGTGTCTTGATACAGGTTTGCTGCAATAATCATAACAAGTATCATAGTAACAACCATTACAACACGCCAGATAATAATGTACATATTATATACGTAATACCTTTATAAATAATAACCATTTGGACACTCAGATCGCAGAAAGAGCAACGTTATCTCTATTTTTTCTATTTACCCGTAAACGAATTACGTCCCTTGGACATAAAATGTCAACGAGTATCATTTTGCGTGTCATAGAGTGCCAGTGGCATTTCTGACGTGGTCATCTCTGTTGAAAGTACGTATACAAATGAAAAACTTACGGTGAAACTCATTGTTGCCGTGTCATGGCTTGTACATGCAACTTCTGGGCTCACTTGGTAAGAGATTAACGTTGTGTCTTGATACAGGTTTGCTGCAATAATCATAACAAGTATCATAGTAACAACCATTACAACACGCCAGATAATAATGTACATATTCTATACGTAATACCTTTATAAATAATAACCATTTGGACACTCAGATCGCAGAAAGAGCAACGTTATCTCTATTTTTTCTATTTACCCGTAAACGAATTACGTCCCTTGGACATAAAATGTCAACGAGTATCATTTTGCGTGCCATAGAGTGCCAGTGGCATTTCTGACGTGGTCATCTTTGAAACTTCTGGGCTCACTTGGTAAGAGATTAACGTTGTGTCTTGATACAGGTTTGCTGCAATAATCATAACAAGTATCATAGTAACAACCATTACAACACGCCAGATAATAATGTACGTATTCTTTACGTAATACCTTTATAAATAATAACCATTTGGACACTCAGATCGCAGAAAGAGCAACGTTATCTCTATTTTTTCTATTTACCCGTAAACGAATTACGTCCCTTGGACATAAAATGTCAACGAGTATCATTTTGCGTGCCATAGAGTGCCAGTGGCATTTCTGACGTGGTCATCTCTGTTGAAAGTACGTATACAAATGAAAAACTTACGGTGAAACTCATTGTTGCCGTGTCATGGCTTGTACATGCAACTTCTGGGCTCACTTGGTAAGAGATTAACGTTGTGTCTTGATACAGGATTGCTGCAATAATCATAACAAGTATCATAGTAACAACCATTACAACACGCCAGATAATAATGTACATATTCTTTACGTAATACCTTTATAAATAATAACCATTTGGACACTCAGATCGCAGAAAGAGCAACGTTATCTCTATTTTTTCTATTTACCCGTAAACGAATTACGTCCCTTGGACATAAAATGTCAACGAGTATCATTTTGCGTGCCATAGAGTGCCAGTGGCATTTCTGACGTGGTCATCTCTGTTGAAAGTACGTATACAAATGAAAAACTTACGGTGAAACTCATTGTTGCCGTGTCATGGCTTGTACATGCAACTTCTGGGCTCACTTGGTAAGAGATTAACGTTGTGTCTTGATACAGGTTTGCTGCAATAATCATAACAAGTATCATAGTAACAACCATTACAACACGCCAGATAATAATGTACATATTCTATACGTAATACCTTTATAAATAATAACCATTTGGACACTCAGATCGCAGAAAGAGCAACGTTATCTCTATTTTTTCTATTTACCCGTAAACGAATTACGTCCCTTGGACATAAAATGTCAACGAGTATCATTTTGCGTGCCATAGAGTGCCAGTGGCATTTCTGACGTGGTCATCTCTGTTGAAAGTACGTATACAAATGAAAAACTTACGGTGAAACTCATTGTTGCCGTGTCATGGCTTGTACATGCAACTTCTGGGCTCACTTGGTAAGAGATTAACGTTGTGTCTTGATACAGGTTTGCTGCAATAATCATAACAAGTATCATAGTAACAACCATTACAACACGCCAGATAATAATGTACATATTATATACGTAATACCTTTATAAATAATAACCATTTGGACACTCAGATCGCAGAAAGAGCAACGTTATCTCTATTTTTTCTATTTACCCGTAAACGAATTACGTCCCTTGGACATAAAATGTCAACGAGTATCATTTTGCGTGCCATAGAGTGCCAGTGGCATTTCTGACGTGGTCATCTCTGTTGAAAGTACGTATACAAATGAAAAACTTACGGTGAAACTCATTGTTGCCGTGTCATGGCTTGTACATGCAACTTCTGGGCTCACTTGGTAAGAGATTAACGTTGTGTCTTGATACAGGTTTGCTGCAATAATCATAACAAGTATCATAGTAACAACCATTACAACACGCCAGATAATAATGTACATATTCTATACGTAATACCCTTATAAATAATAACCATTTGGACACTCAGATCGCAGAAAGAGCAACGTTATCTCTATTTTTTCTATTTACCCGTAAACGAATTACGTCCCTTGGACATAAAATGTCAACGAGTATCATTTTGCGTGCCATAGAGTGCCAGTGGCATTTCTGACGTGGTCATCTCTGTTGAAAGTACGTATACAAATGAAAAACTTACGGTGAAACTCATTGTTGCAGTGTCATGGCTTGTACATGCAACGTCTGGGCTCACTTGATAAGAGATTAACGTTGTGTCTTGATACAGGTTTGCTGCAATAATCATAACAAGTATCATAGTAACAACCATTACAACACGCCAGATAATAATGTATATATTCTATACGTAATACCTTTATAAATAATAACCATTTGGACACTCAGATCGCAGAAAGAGCAACGTTATCTCTATTTTTTCTATTTACCCGTAAACGAATTACGTCCCTTGGACATAAAATGTCAACGAGTATCATTTTGCGTGCCATAGACTGCCAGTGGCATTTCTGACGTGGTCATATCTGTTGAAAGTACGTATACAAATGAAAAACTTACGGTGAAACTCATTGTTGCCGTGTCATGGCTTGTACATGCAACTTCTGGGCTCACTTGTTAAGAGATTAACGTTGTGTCTTGATACAGGTTTGCTGCAATAATCATAACAAGTAGCATAGTAACAACCATTACAACACGCCAGATAATATTGTACATATTCTATACGTAATACCTTTATAAATAATAACCATTTGGACACTCAGATCGCAGAAAGAGCAACGTTATCTCTATTTTTTCTATTTACCCGTAAACGAATTACGTCCCTTGGAAATAAAATGTCAACGAGTATCATTTTGCGTGCCATAGAGTGCCAGTGGTATTTCTGACGTGGTCATCTCTGTTGAAAGTACGTAAACAAATGAAAAACTTACGGTGAAACTCATTGTTGCCGTGTCATGGCTTGTACATGCAACTTCTGGGCTCACTTGGTAAGAGATTAACGTTGTGTCTTGATACAGGTTTGCTGCAATAATCATAACAAGTATCATAGTAACAACCATTACAACACGCCAGATAATAATGTACATATTCTATACGTAATACCTTTATAAATAATAACCATTTGGACACTCAGATCGCAGAAAGAGCAACGTTATCTCTATTTTTTCGATTTACCCGTAAACGAATTACGTCCCTTGGACATAAAATGTCAACGAGTATCATTTTGCGTGCCATAGACTGCCAGTGGCATTTCTGACGTGGTCATATCTGTTGAAAGTACGTATACAAATGAAAAACTTACGGTGAAACTCATTGTTGCCGTGTCATGGCTTGTACATCCAACTTCTGGGCTCACTTGTTGAGAGATTAACGTTGTGTCTTGATACAGGTTTGCTGCAATAATCATAACAAGTAGCATAGTAACAACCATTACAACACGCCAGATAATATTGTACATATTCTATACGTAATACCTTTATAAATAATAACCATTTGGACACTCAGATCGCAGAAAGAGCAACGTTATCTCTATTTTTTCTATTTACCCGTAAACGAATTACGTCCCTTGGAAATAAAATGTCAACGAGTATCATTTTGCGTGCCATAGAGTGCCAGTGGCATTTCTGACGTGGTCATCTCTGTTGAAAGTACGTAAACAAATGAAAAACTTACTGTGAAACTCATTGTTGCCGTGTCATGGCTTGTACATGCAACTTCTGGGCTCACTTGGTAAGAGATTAACGTTGTGTCTTGATACAGGTTTGCTGCAATAATCATAACAAGTATCATAGTAACAACCATTACAACACGCCAGATAATAATGTACATATTCTATACGTAATACCTTTATAAATAATAACCATTTGGACGCTCAGATCGCAGAAAGAGCAACGTTATCTCTATTTTTTCTATTTACCCGTAAACGAATTACGTCCCTTGGACATAAAATGTCAACGAGTATCATTTTGCGTGCCATAGAGTGCCAGTGGCATTTCTGACGTGGTCATCTCTGTTGAAAGTACGTATACAAATGAAAAACTTACGGTGAAACTCATTGTTGCCGTGTCATGGCTTGTACATGCAACTTCTGGGCTCACTTGGTAAGAGATTAACGTTGTGTCTTGATACAGGTTTGCTGCAATAATCATAACAAGTATCATAGTAACAACCATTACAACACGCCAGATAATAATGTACATATTCTATACGTAATACCTTTATAAATAATAACCATTTGGACACTCAGATCGCAGAAAGAGCAACGTTATCTCTATTTTTTCTATTTACCCGTAAACGAATTACGTCCCTTGGACATACAATGTCAACGAGTATCATTTTGCGTGCCATAGAGTGCCAGTGGCATTTCTGACGTGGTCATCTCTGTTGAAAGTACGTATACAAATGAAAAACTTACGGTGAAACTCATTGTTGCCGTGTCATGGCTTGTATATGCAACTTCTGGGCTCACTTGGTAAGAGATTAACGTTGTGTCTTGATACAGGTTTGCTGCAATAATCATAACAAGTATCATAGTAACAACCATTACAACACGCCAGATAATAATGTACATATTCTTTACGTAATACCTTTATAAATAATAACCATTTGGACACTCAGATCGCAGAAAGAGCAACGTTATCTCTTTTTTTTCTATTTACCCGTAAACGAATTACGTCCCTTGGACATAAAATGTCAACGAGTATCATTTTGCGTGCCATAGAGTGCCAGTGGCATTTCTGACGTGGTCATCTCTGTTGAAAGAACGTATACAAATGAAAAACTTACGGTGAAACTCATTGTTGCCGTGTCATGGCTTGTACATGCAACTTCTGGGCTCACTTGGTAAGAGATTAACGTTGTGTCTTGATACAGGTTTGCTGCAATAATCATAACAAGTATCATAGTAACAACCATTACAACACGCCAGATAATAATGTACATATTCTTTACGTAATACCTTTATAAATAATAACCATTTGGACACTCAGATCGCAGAAAGAGCAACGTTATCTCTATTTTTTCTATTTACCCGTAAACGAATTATGTCCCTTGGACATAAAATGTCAACGAGTATCATTTTGCGTTCCATAGAGTGCCAGTGGCATTTCTGACGTGGTCATCTCTGTTGAAAGTACGTATACAAATGAAAAACTTACGGTGAAACTCATTGTTGCCGTGTCATGGCTTGTACATGCAACTTCTGGGCTCACTTGGTAAGAGATTAACGTTGTGTCTTGATACAGGTTTGCTGCAATAATCATAACAAGTATCATAGTAACAACCATTACAACACGCCAGATAATAATGTACATATTCTTTACGTAATACCTTTATAAATAATAACCATTTGGACACTCAGATCGCAGAAAGAGCAACGTTATCTCTATTTTTTCTATTTACCCGTAAACGAATTACGTCCCTTGGACATAAAATGTCAACGAGTATCATTTTGCGTGCCATAGAGTGCCAGCGTTGAAAGTACGTATACAAATGAAAAACTTACGGTGAAACTCATTGTTGCCGTGTCATGGCTTGTACATGCAACTTCTGGGCTCACTTGGTAAGAGATTAACGTTATGTCTTGATACAGGTTTGCTGCAATAATCATAACAAGTATCATAGTAACAACCATTACAACACGCCAGATAATAATGTACATATTCTATACGTAATACCTTTATAAATAATAACCATTTGGACACTCAGATCGCAGAAAGAGCAACGTTATCTCTATTTTTTCTATTTACCCGTAAACGAATTACGTCCCTTGGACATAAAATGTCAACGAGTATCATTTTGCGTGCCATAGACTGCCAGTGGCATTTCTGACGTGGTCATATCTGTTGAAAGTACGTATACAAATGAAAAACTTACGGTGAAACTCATTGTTGCCATGTCATGGCTTGTACATTCAACTTCTGGGCTCACTTGTTAAGAGATTAACGTTGTGTCTTGATACAGGTTTGCTGCAATAATCATAACAAGTAGCATAGTAACAACCATTACAACACGCCAGATAATATTGTACATATTCTATACGTAATACCTTTATAAATAATTACCATTTGGACACTCAGATCGCAGAAAGAGCAACGTTATCTCTATTTTTTCTATTTACCCGTAAACGAATTACGTCCCTTGGAAATAAAACGTCAACGAGTATCATTTTGCGTGCCATAGAGTGCCAGTGGCATTTCTGACGTGGTCATCTCTGTTGAAAGTACGTATACAAATGAAAAACTTACGGTGAAACTCATTGTTGCCGTGTCATGGCTTGTACATGCAACTTCTGGGCTCACTTGGTAAGAGATTAACGTTGTGTCTTGATACAGGTTTGCTGCAATAATCATAACAAGTATCATAGTAACAACCATTACAACACGCCAGATAATAATGTACATATTCTTTACGTAATACCTTTATAAATAATAACCATTTGGACACTCAGATCGCAGAAAGAGCAACGTTATCTCTATTTTTTCTATTTACCCGTAAACGAATTACGTCCCTTGGACATAAAATGTCAACGAGTATCATTTTGCGTGCCATAGAGTGCCAGTGGCATTTCTGACGTGGTCATCTCTGTTGAAAGTATGTATACAAATGAAAAACTTACGGTGAAACTCATTGTTGCCGTGTCATGGCTAGTACATGCAACTTCTGGGCTCACTTGGTAAGAGATTAACGTTGTGTCTTGATACAGGTTTGCTGCAATAATCATAACAAGTATCATAGTAACAACCACTACAACACGCCAGATAATAATGTACATATTCTATACGTAATACCTTTATAAATAATAACCATTTGGACACTCAGATCGCAGAAAGAGCAACGTTATCTCTATTTTTTCTATTTACCCGTAAACGAATTACGTCCCTTGGACATACAATGTCAACGAGTATCATTTTGCGTGCCATAGAGTGCCAGTGGCATTTCTGACGTGGTCATCTCTGTTGAAAGTACGTATACAAATGAAAAACTTACGGTGAAACTCATTGTTGCCGTGTCATGGCTTGTATATGCAACTTCTGGGCTCACTTGGTAAGAGATTAACGTTGTGTCTTGATACAGGTTTGCTGCAATAATCATAACAAGTATCATAGTAACAACCATTACAACACGCCAGATAATAATGTACATATTCTTTACGTAATACCTTTATAAATAATAACCATTTGGACACTCAGATCGCAGAAAGAGCAACGTTATCTCTATTTTTTCTATTTACCCGTAAACGAATTACGTCCCTTGGACATAAAATGTCAACGAGTATCATTTTACGTGCCATAGAGTGCCAGTGGCATTTCTGACGTGGTCATCTCTGTTGAAAGTACGTATACAAATGAAAAACTTACGGTGAAACTCATTGTTGCCGTGTCATGGCTTGTACATGCAACTTCTGGGCTCACTTGGTAAGAGATTAACGTTGTGTCTTGATACAGGTTTGCTGCAATACTCATAACAAGTATCATAGTAACAACCATTACAACACGCCAGATAATAATGTACATATTCTATACGTAATACCTTTATAAATAATAATCATTTGGACACTCAGATCGCAGAAAGAGCAACGTTATCTCTATTTTTTCTATTTACCCGTAAACGAATTACGTCCCTTGGACATAAAATGTCAACGAGTATCATTTTGCGTGCCATAGAGTGCCAGTAACATTTCTGACGTGGTCATCTCTGTTGAAAGTACGTATACAAATGAAAAACTTACGGTGAAACTCATTGTTGCCGTGTCATGGCTTGTACATGCAACCTCTGGGCTCACTTGGTAAGAGATTAACGTTGTGTCTTGTTACAGGTTTGCTGCAATAATCATAACAAGTATCATAGTAACAACCATTACAACACGCCAGATAATAATGTACATATTCTTTACGTAATACCTTTATAAATAATAACCATTTGGACACTCAGATCGCAGAAAGAGCAACGTTATCTCTATTTTTTCTATTTACCCGTAAACGAATTACGTCCCTTGGACATAAAATGTCAACGAGTATCATTTTGCGTGCCATAGAGTGCCAGTGGCATTTCTGACGTGGTCATCTCTGTTGAAAGTACGTATACAAATGTAAAACTTACGGTGAAACTCATTGTTGCCTTGTCATGGCTTGTACATGCAACTTCTGGGCTCACTTGGTAAGAGATTAACGTTGTGTCTTGATACAGGTTTGCTGCAATAATCATAACAAGTATCATAGTAACAACCATTACAACACGCCAGATAATAATGTACATATTCTATACGTAATACCTTTATAAATAATAACCATTTGGACACTCAGATCGCAGAAAGAGCAACGTTATCTCTATTTTTTCTATTTACCCGTAAACGAATTACGTCCCTTGGACATAAAATGTCAACGAGTATCATTTTGCGTGCCATAGAGTGCCAGTGGCATTTCTGACGTGGTCATCTCTGTTGAAAGTACGTATACAAATGAAAAACTTACGGTGAAACTCATTGTTGCCGTGTCATGGCTTGTACATGCAACTTCTGGGCTCACTTGGTAAGAGATTAACGTTGTGTCTTGATACAGGTTTGCTGCAATAATCATAACAAGTATCATAGTAACAACCATTACAACACGCCAGATAATAATGTACATATTCTTTACGTAATACCTTTATAAATAATAACCATTTGGACACTTAGATCGCAGAAAGAGCAACGTTATCTCTATTTTTTCTATTTACCCGTAAACGAATTACGTCCCTTGGACATAAAATGTCAACGAGTATCATTTTGCGTGCCATAGAGTGCCAGTGGCATTTCTGACGTGGTCATCTCTGTTGAAAGTACGTATACAAATGAAAAACTTACGGTGAAACTCATTGTTGCCGTGTCATGGCTTGTACATGCAACTTCTGGGCTCACTTGGTAAGAGATTAACGTTGTGTCTTGATACAGGTTTGCTGCAATAATCATAACAAGTATCATAGTAACAACCATTACAACACGCCAGATAATAATGTACATATTCTATACGTAATACCTTTATAAATAATAACCATTTGGACACTCAGATCGCAGAAAGAGCAACGTTATCTCTATTTTTTCTATTTACCCGTAAACGAATTACGTCCCTTGGACATAACATGTCAACGAGTATCATTTTGCGTGCCATAGAGTGCCAGTGGCATTTCTGACGTGGTCATCTCTGTTGAAAGTACGTATACAAATGAAAAACTTACGGTGAAACTCATTGTTGCCGTGTCATGGCTTGTACATGCAACTTCTGGGCTCACTTGGTAAGAGATTAACGTCGTGTCTTGATACAGGTTTGCTGCAATAATCATAACAAGTATCATAGTAACAACCATTACAACACGCCAGATAATAATGTACATATTCTATACGTAATACCTTTATAAATAATAACCATTTGGACACTCAGATCGCAGAAAGAGCAACGTTATCTCTATTTTTTCTATTTACCCGTAAACGAATTACGTCCCTTGGACATAAAATGTCAACGAGTATCATTTTGCGTGCCATAGACTGCCAGTGGCATTTCTGACGTGGTCATCTCTGTTGAAAGTACGTATACAAATGAAAAACTTACGGTGAAACTCATTGTTGCCGTGTCATGGCTTGTACATGCAACTTCTGGGCTCACTTGGTAAGAGATTAACGTTGTGTCTTGATACAGGTTTGCTGCAATAATCATAACAAGTATCATAGTAACAACCATTACAACACGCCAGATAATAATGTACATATTCTATACGTAATACCTTTATAAATAATAACCATTTGGACACTCAGATCGCAGAAAGAGCAACGTTATATCTATTTTTTCTATTTACCCGTAAACGAATTACGTCCCTTGGACATAAAATGTCAACGAGTATCATTTTGCGTGCCATAGAGTGCCATTGGCATTTCTGACGTGGTCATCTCTGTTGAAAGTACGTATACAAATGAAAAACTTACGGTGAATCTCATTGTTGCCGTGTCATTGTACATGCAACTTCTGGGCTCACTTGGTAAGAGATTAACGTTGTGTCTTGATACAGGTTTGCTGCAATAATCATAACAAGTATCATAGTAACAACCATTACAACACGCCAGATAATAATGTACATATTCTATACGTAATACCTTTATCAATAATAACCATTTGGACACTCAGATCGCAGAAAGAGCAACGTTATCTCTATTTTTTCTATTTACCCGTAAACGAATTACGTCCCTTGGACATAAAATGTCAACGAGTATCATTTTGCGTGCCATAGACTGCCAGTGGCATTTCTGACGTGGTCATCTCTGTTGAAAGTACGTATACAAATGAAAAACTTACGGTGAAACTCATTGTTGCCGTGTTATGGCTTGTACATCCAACTTCTGTGCTCACTTGTTAAGAGATTAACGTTGTGTCTTGATACAGGTTTGCTGCAATAATCATAACAAGTATCATAGTAACAACCATTACAACACGCCAGATAATATTGTACATATTCTATACGTAATACCTTTATAAATAATAACCATTTGGACACTCAGATCGCAGAAAGAGCAACGTTATCTCTATTTTTTCTATTTACCCGTAAACGAATTACGTCCCTTGGACATAAAATGTCAACGAGTATCATTTTGCGTGCCATAGAGTGCCAGTGGCATTTCTGACGTGGTCATCTCTGTTGAAAGTACGTATACAAATGAAAAACTTACGGTGAAACTCATTGTTGCCGTGTCATGGCTTGTACATGCAACTTCTGGGCTCACTTGGTAAGAGATTAACGTTGTGTCTTGATACAGGTTTGCTGCAATAATCATAACAAGTATCATAGTAACAACCATTACAACACGCCAGATAATAATGTACATATTCTATACGTAATACCTTTATAAATAATAACCATTTGGACACTCAGATCGCAGAAAGAGCAACGTTATCTCTATTTTTTCTATTTACCCGTAAACGAATTACGTCCCTTGGACATAACATGTCAACGAGTATCATTTTGCGTGCCATAGAGTGCCAGTGGCATTTCTGACGTGGTCATCTCTGTTGAAAGTACGTATACAAATGAAAAACTTACGGTGAAACTCATTGTTGCCGTGTCATGGCTTGTACATGCAACTTCTGGGCTCACTTGGTAAGAGATTAACGTCGTGTCTTGATACAGGTTTGCTGCAATAATCATAACAAGTATCATAGTAACAACCATTACAACACGCCAGATAATAATGTACATATTCTATACGTAATACCTTTATAAATAATAACCATTTGGACACTCAGATCGCAGAAAGAGCAACGTTATCTCTATTTTTTCTATTTACCCGTAAACGAATTACGTCCCTTGGACATAAAATGTCAACGAGTATCATTTTGCGTGCCATAGACTGCCAGTGGCATTTCTGACGTGGTCATCTCTGTTGAAAGTACGTATACAAATGAAAAACTTACGGTGAAACTCATTGTTGCCGTGTCATGGCTTGTACATGCAACTTCTGGGCTCACTTGGTAAGAGATTAACGTTGTGTCTTGATACAGGTTTGCTGCAATAATCATAACAAGTATCATAGTAACAACCATTACAACACGCCAGATAATAATGTACATATTCTATACGTAATACCTTTATAAATAATAACCATTTGGACACTCAGATCGCAGAAAGAGCAACGTTATATCTATTTTTTCTATTTACCCGTAAACGAATTACGTCCCTTGGACATAAAATGTCAACGAGTATCATTTTGCGTGCCATAGAGTGCCATTGGCATTTCTGACGTGGTCATCTCTGTTGAAAGTACGTATACAAATGAAAAACTTACGGTGAATCTCATTGTTGCCGTGTCATTGTACATGCAACTTCTGGGCTCACTTGGTAAGAGATTAACGTTGTGTCTTGATACAGGTTTGCTGCAATAATCATAACAAGTATCATAGTAACAACCATTACAACACGCCAGATAATAATGTACATATTCTATACGTAATACCTTTATCAATAATAACCATTTGGACACTCAGATCGCAGAAAGAGCAACGTTATCTCTATTTTTTCTATTTACCCGTAAACGAATTACGTCCCTTGGACATAAAATGTCAACGAGTATCATTTTGCGTGCCATAGACTGCCAGTGGCATTTCTGACGTGGTCATCTCTGTTGAAAGTACGTATACAAATGAAAAACTTACGGTGAAACTCATTGTTGCCGTGTTATGGCTTGTACATCCAACTTCTGTGCTCACTTGTTAAGAGATTAACGTTGTGTCTTGATACAGGTTTGCTGCAATAATCATAACAAGTATCATAGTAACAACCATTACAACACGCCAGATAATATTGTACATATTCTATACGTAATACCTTTATCAATAATAACCATTTGGACACTCAGATCGCAGAAAGAGCAACGTTATCTCTATTTTTTCTATTTACCCGTAAACGAATTACGTCCCTTGGACATAAAATGTCAACGAGTATCATTTTGCGTGCCATAGAGTGCCAGTGGCATTTCTGACGTGGTCATCTCTGTTGAAAGTACGTATACAAATGAAAAACTTACGGTGAAACTCATTGTTGCCGTGTCATGGCTTGTACATGCAACTTCTGGGCTCACTTGGTAAGAGATTAACGTTGTGTCTTGATACAGGTTTGCTGCAATAATCATAACAAGTATCATAGTAACAACCATTATAACACGCCAGATAATAATGTTCATATTCTATACGTAATACCTTTATAAATAATAACCATTTGGACACTCAGATCGCAGAAAGAGCAACGTTATCTCTATTTTTTCTATTTACCCGTAAACGAATTACGTCCCTTGGACATAAAATGTCAACGAGTATCATTTTGCGTGCCATAGAGTGCCAGTGGCATTTCTGACGTGGTCATCTCTGTTGAAAGTACGTATACAAATGAAAAACTTACGGTGAAACTCATTGTTGCCGTGTCATGGCTTGAACATGCAACTTCTGGGCTCACTTGGTAAGAGATTAACGTTGTGTCTTGATACAGGTTTGCTGCAATAATCATAACAAGTATCATAGTAACAACCATTACAACACGCCAGATAATAATGTACATATTCTTTACGTAATACCTTTATAAATAATAACCATTTGGAGACTCAGATCGCAGAAAGAGCAACGTTATCTCTATTTTTTCTATTTACCCGTAAACGAATTACGTCCCTTGGACATAAAATGTCAACGAGGATCATTTTGCGTGCCATAGAGTGCCAGTGGCATTTTTGACGTGGTCATCTCTGTTGAAAGTACGTATACAAATGAAAAACTTACGGTGAAACTCATTGTTGCCGTGTCATGGCTTGTACATGCAACTTCTGGGCTCACTTGGTAAGAGATTAACGTTGTGTCTTGATACAGGTTTGCTGCAATAATCATAACAAGTATCATAGTAACAACCATTACAACACGCCAGATAATAATGTACATATTCTATACGTAATACCTTTATAAATAATAACCATTTGGACACTCAGATCGCAGAAAGAGCAACGTTATCTCTATTTTTTCTATTTACCCGTAAACGAATTACGTCCCTTGGACATAAAATGTCAACGAGTATCATTTTGCGTGCCATAGACTGCCAGTGGCATTTCTGACGTGGTCATCTCTGTTGAAAGTACGTATACAAATGAAAAACTTACGGTGAAACTCATTGTTGCCGTGTTATGGCTTGTACATCCAACTTCTGTGCTCACTTGTTAAGAGATTAACGTTGTGTCTTGATACAGGTTTGCTGCAATAATCATAACAAGTATCATAGTAACAACCATTACAACACGCCAGATAATATTGTACATATTCTATACGTAATACCTTTATAAATAATAACCATTTGGACACTCAGATCGCAGAAAGAGCAACGTTATCTCTATTTTTTCTATTTACCCGTAAACGAATTACGTCCCTTGGACATAAAATGTCAACGAGTATCATTTTGCGTGCCATAGAGTGCCAGTGGCATTTCTGACGTGGTCATCTCTGTTGAAAGTACGTATACAAATGAAAAACTTACGGTGAAACTCATTGTTGCCGTGTCATGGCTTGTACATGCAACTTCTGGGCTCACTTGGTAAGAGATTAACGTTGTGTCTTGATACAGGTTTGCTGCAATAATCATAACAAGTATCATAGTAACAACCATTACAACACGCCAGATAATAATGTACATATTCTATACGTAATACCTTTATAAATAATAACCATTTGGACACTCAGATCGCAGAAAGAGCAACGTTATCTCTATTTTTTCTATTTACCCGTAAACGAATTACGTCCCTTGGACATAACATGTCAACGAGTATCATTTTGCGTGCCATAGAGTGCCAGTGGCATTTCTGACGTGGTCATCTCTGTTGAAAGTACGTATACAAATGAAAAACTTACGGTGAAACTCATTGTTGCCGTGTCATGGCTTGTACATGCAACTTCTGGGCTCACTTGGTAAGAGATTAACGTCGTGTCTTGATACAGGTTTGCTGCAATAATCATAACAAGTATCATAGTAACAACCATTACAACACGCCAGATAATAATGTACATATTCTATACGTAATACCTTTATAAATAATAACCATTTGGACACTCAGATCGCAGAAAGAGCAACGTTATCTCTATTTTTTCTATTTACCCGTAAACGAATTACGTCCCTTGGACATAAAATGTCAACGAGTATCATTTTGCGTGCCATAGACTGCCAGTGGCATTTCTGACGTGGTCATCTCTGTTGAAAGTACGTATACAAATGAAAAACTTACGGTGAAACTCATTGTTGCCGTGTCATGGCTTGTACATGCAACTTCTGGGCTCACTTGGTAAGAGATTAACGTTGTGTCTTGATACAGGTTTGCTGCAATAATCATAACAAGTATCATAGTAACAACCATTACAACACGCCAGATAATAATGTACATATTCTATACGTAATACCTTTATAAATAATAACCATTTGGACACTCAGATCGCAGAAAGAGCAACGTTATATCTATTTTTTCTATTTACCCGTAAACGAATTACGTCCCTTGGACATAAAATGTCAACGAGTATCATTTTGCGTGCCATAGAGTGCCATTGGCATTTCTGACGTGGTCATCTCTGTTGAAAGTACGTATACAAATGAAAAACTTACGGTGAATCTCATTGTTGCCGTGTCATTGTACATGCAACTTCTGGGCTCACTTGGTAAGAGATTAACGTTGTGTCTTGATACAGGTTTGCTGCAATAATCATAACAAGTATCATAGTAACAACCATTACAACACGCCAGATAATAATGTACATATTCTATACGTAATACCTTTATCAATAATAACCATTTGGACACTCAGATCGCAGAAAGAGCAACGTTATCTCTATTTTTTCTATTTACCCGTAAACGAATTACGTCCCTTGGACATAAAATGTCAACGAGTATCATTTTGCGTGCCATAGACTGCCAGTGGCATTTCTGACGTGGTCATCTCTGTTGAAAGTACGTATACAAATGAAAAACTTACGGTGAAACTCATTGTTGCCGTGTTATGGCTTGTACATCCAACTTCTGTGCTCACTTGTTAAGAGATTAACGTTGTGTCTTGATACAGGTTTGCTGCAATAATCATAACAAGTATCATAGTAACAACCATTACAACACGCCAGATAATATTGTACATATTCTATACGTAATACCTTTATCAATAATAACCATTTGGACACTCAGATCGCAGAAAGAGCAACGTTATCTCTATTTTTTCTATTTACCCGTAAACGAATTACGTCCCTTGGACATAAAATGTCAACGAGTATCATTTTGCGTGCCATAGAGTGCCAGTGGCATTTCTGACGTGGTCATCTCTGTTGAAAGTACGTATACAAATGAAAAACTTACGGTGAAACTCATTGTTGCCGTGTCATGGCTTGTACATGCAACTTCTGGGCTCACTTGGTAAGAGATTAACGTTGTGTCTTGATACAGGTTTGCTGCAATAATCATAACAAGTATCATAGTAACAACCATTACAACACGCCAGATAATAATGTTCATATTCTATACGTAATACCTTTATAAATAATAACCATTTGGACACTCAGATCGCAGAAAGAGCAACGTTATCTCTATTTTTTCTATTTACCCGTAAACGAATTACGTCCCTTGGACATAAAATGTCAACGAGTATCATTTTGCGTGCCATAGAGTGCCAGTGGCATTTCTGACGTGGTCATCTCTGTTGAAAGTACGTATACAAATGAAAAACTTACGGTGAAACTCATTGTTGCCGTGTCATGGCTTGTACATGCAACTTCTGGGCTCACTTGGTAAGAGATTAACGTTGTGTCTTGATACAGGTTTGCTGCAATAATCATAACAAGTATCATAGTAACAACCATTACAACACGCCAGATAATAATGTACATATTCTTTACGTAATACCTTTATAAATAATAACCATTTGGAGACTCAGATCGCAGAAAGAGCAACGTTATCTCTATTTTTTCTATTTACCCGTAAACGAATTACGTCCCTTGGACATAAAATGTCAACGAGGATCATTTTGCGTGCCATAGAGTGCCAGTGGCATTTTTGACGTGGTCATCTCTGTTGAAAGTACGTATACAAATGAAAAACTTACGGTGAAACTCATTGTTGCCGTGTCATGGCTTGTACATGCAACTTCTGGGCTCACTTGGTAAGAGATTAACGTTGTGTCTTGATACAGGTTTGCTGCAATAATCATAACAAGTATCATAGTAACAACCATTACAACACGCCAGATAATAATGTACATATTCTATACGTAATACCTTTATAAATAATAACCATTTGGACACTCAGATCGCAGAAAGAGCAACGTTATCTCTATTTTTTCTATTTACCCGTAAACGAATTACGTCCCTTGGACATAAAATGTCAACGAGTATCATTTTGCGTGCCATAGAGTGCCAGTGGCATTTCTGACGTGGTCATCTCTGTTGAAAGTACGTATACAAATGAAAAACTTACGGTGAAACTCATTGTTGCCGTGTCATGGCTTGTACATGCAACTTCTGGGCTCACTTGGTAAGAGATTAACGTCGTGTCTTGATACAGGTTTGCTGCAATAATCATAACAAGTATCATAGTAACAACCATTACAACACGCCAGATAATAATGTACATATTCTATACGTAATACCTTTATAAATAATAACCATTTGGACACTCAGATCGCAGAAAGAGCAACGTTATCTCTATTTTTTCTATTTACCCGTAAACGAATTACGTCCCTTGGACATAAAATGTCAACGAGTATCATTTTGCGTGCCATAGACTGCCAGTGGCATTTCTGACGTGGTCATCTCTGTTGAAAGTACGTATACAAATGAAAAACTTACGGTGAAACTCATTGTTGCCGTGTCATGGCTTGTACATGCAACTTCTGGGCTCACTTGGTAA
This sequence comes from Cyrtodaria siliqua, assembly GCA_037043455.1. NCBI lineage: Eukaryota > Metazoa > Mollusca > Bivalvia > Adapedonta > Hiatellidae > Cyrtodaria > Cyrtodaria siliqua. The sequence goes on along the minus strand of JAWPHD010013630.1, from coordinate 26,926 downwards.
GAGATTAACGTTGTGTCTTGATACAGGTTTGCTGCAATAATCATAACAAGTATCATAGTAACAACCATTACAACACGCCAGATAATAATGTACATATTCTATACGTAATACCTTTATAAATAATAACCATTTGGACACTCAGATCGCAGAAAGAGCAACGTTATCTCTATTTTTTCTATTTACCCGTAAACGAATTACGTCCCTTGGACATAAAATGTCAACGAGTATCATTTTGCGTGCCATAGAGTGCCATTGGCATTTCTGACGTGGTCATCTCTGTTGAAAGTACGTATACAAATGAAAAACTTACGGTGAATCTCATTGTTGCCGTGTCATTGTACATGCAACTTCTGGGCTCACTTGGTAAGAGATTAACGTTGTGTCTTGATACAGGTTTGCTGCAATAATCATAACAAGTATCATAGTAACAACCATTACAACACGCCAGATAAAAATGTACATATTCTATACGTAATACCTTTATCAATAATAACCATTTGGACACTCAGATCGCAGAAAGAGCAACGTTATCTCTATTTTTTCTATTTACCCGTAAACGAATTACGTCCCTTGGACATAAAATGTCAACGAGTATCATTTTGCGTGCCATAGACTGCCAGTGGCATTTCTGACGTGGTCATCTCTGTTGAAAGTACGTATACAAATGAAAAACTTACGGTGAAACTCATTGTTGCCGTGTTATGGCTTGTACATCCAACTTCTGTGCTCACTTGTTAAGAGATTAACGTTGTGTCTTGATACAGGTTTGCTGCAATAATCATAACAAGTATCATAGTAACAACCATTACAACACGCCAGATAATATTGTACATATTCTATACGTAATACCTTTATAAATAATAACCATTTGGACACTCAGATCGCAGAAAGAGCAACGTTATCTCTATTTTTTCTATTTACCCGTAAACGAATTACGTCCCTTGGACATAAAATGTCAACGAGTATCATTTTGCGTGCCATAGACTGCCAGTGGCATTTCTGACGTGGTCATCTCTGTTGAAAGTACGTATACAAATGAAAAACTTACGGTGAAACTCATTGTTGCCGTGTCATGGCTTGTACATGCAACTTCTGGGCTCACTTGGTAAGAGATTAACGTTGTGTCTTGATACAGGTTTGCTGCAATAATCATAACAAGTATCATAGTAACAACCATTACAACACGCCAGATAATAATGTACATATTCTATACGTAATACCTTTATAAATAATAACCATTTGGACACTCAGATCGCAGAAAGAGCAACGTTATCTCTATTTTTTCTATTTACCCGTAAACGAATTACGTCCCTTGGACATAAAATGTCAACGAGTATCATTTTGCGTGCCATAGAGTGCCATTGGCATTTCTGACGTGGTCATCTCTGTTGAAAGTACGTATACAAATGAAAAACTTACGGTGAATCTCATTGTTGCCGTGTCATTGTACATGCAACTTCTGGGCTCACTTGGTAAGAGATTAACGTTGTGTCTTGATACAGGTTTGCTGCAATAATCATAACAAGTATCATAGTAACAACCATTACAACACGCCAGATAAAAATGTACATATTCTATACGTAATACCTTTATCAATAATAACCATTTGGACACTCAGATCGCAGAAAGAGCAACGTTATCTCTATTTTTTCTATTTACCCGTAAACGAATTACGTCCCTTGGACATAAAATGTCAACGAGTATCATTTTGCGTGCCATAGACTGCCAGTGGCATTTCTGACGTGGTCATCTCTGTTGAAAGTACGTATACAAATGAAAAACTTACGGTGAAACTCATTGTTGCCGTGTTATGGCTTGTACATCCAACTTCTGTGCTCACTTGTTAAGAGATTAACGTTGTGTCTTGATACAGGTTTGCTGCAATAATCATAACAAGTATCATAGTAGCAACCATTACAACACGCCAGATAATATTGTACATATTCTATACGTAATACCTTTATAAATAATAACCATTTGGACACTCAGATCGCAGAAAGAGCAACGTTATCTCTATTTTTTCTATTTACCCGTAAACGAATTACGTCCCTTGGACATAAAATGTCAACGAGTATCATTTTGCGTGCCATAGAGTGCCAGTGGCATTTCTGACGTGGTCATCTCTGTTGAAAGTACGTATACAAATGAAAAACTTACGGTGAAACTCATTGTTGCCGTGTCATGGCTTGTACATGCAACTTCTGGGCTCACTTGGTAAGAGATTAACGTTGTGTCTTGATACAGGTTTGCTGCAATAATCATAACAAGTATCATAGTAACAACCATTATAACACGCCAGATAATAATGTTCATATTCTATACGTAATACCTTTATAAATAATAACCATTTGGACAATCAGATCGCAGAAAGAGCAACGTTATCTCTATTTTTTCTATTTACCCGTAAACGAATTACGTCCCTTGGACATAAAATGTCAACGAGTATCATTTTGCGTGCCATAGACTGCCAGTGGCATTTCTGACGTGGTCATCTCTGTTGAAAGTACGTATACAAATGAAAAACTTACGGTGAAACTCATTGTTGCCGTGTCATGGCTTGTACATGCAACTTCTGGGCTCACTTGGTAAGAGATTAACGTTGTGTCTTGATACAGGTTTGCTGCAATAATCATAACAAGTATCATAGTAACAACCATTACAACACGCCAGATAATAATGTACATATTCTATACGTAATACCTTTATAAATAATAACCATTTGGACACTCAGATCGCAGAAAGAGCAACGTTATCTCTATTTTTTCTATTTACCCGTAAACGAATTACGTCCCTTGGACATAAAATGTCAACGAGTATCATTTTGCGTGCCATAGAGTGCCATTGGCATTTCTGACGTGGTCATCTCTGTTGAAAGTACGTATACAAATGAAAAACTTACGGTGAATCTCATTGTTGCCGTGTCATTGTACATGCAACTTCTGGGCTCACTTGGTAAGAGATTAACGTTGTGTCTTGATACAGGTTTGCTGCAATAATCATAACAAGTATCATAGTAACAACCATTACAACACGCCAGATAAAAATGTACATATTCTATACGTAATACCTTTATCAATAATAACCATTTGGACACTCAGATCGCAGAAAGAGCAACGTTATCTCTATTTTTTCTATTTACCCGTAAACGAATTACGTCCCTTGGACATAAAATGTCAACGAGTATCATTTTGCGTGCCATAGACTGCCAGTGGCATTTCTGACGTGGTCATCTCTGTTGAAAGTACGTATACAAATGAAAAACTTACGGTGAAACTCATTGTTGCCGTGTTATGGCTTGTACATCCAACTTCTGTGCTCACTTGTTAAGAGATTAACGTTGTGTCTTGATACAGGTTTGCTGCAATAATCATAACAAGTATCATAGTAACAACCATTACAACACGCCAGATAATATTGTACATATTCTATACGTAATACCTTTATAAATAATAACCATTTGGACACTCAGATCGCAGAAAGAGCAACGTTATCTCTATTTTTTCTATTTACCCGTAAACGAATTACGTCCCTTGGACATAAAATGTCAACGAGTATCATTTTGCGTGCCATAGAGTGCCAGTGGCATTTCTGACGTGGTCATCTCTGTTGAAAGTACGTATACAAATGAAAAACTTACGGTGAAACTCATTGTTGCCGTGTCATGGCTTGTACATGCAACTTCTGGGCTCACTTGGTAAGAGATTAACGTTGTGTCTTGATACAGGTTTGCTGCAATAATCATAACAAGTATCTAGTAACAACCATTATAACACGCCAGATAATAATGTTCATATTCTATACGTAATACCTTTATAAATAATAACCATTTGGACAATCAGATCGCAGAAAGAGCAACGTTATCTCTATTTTTTCTATTTACCCGTAAACGAATTACGTCCCTTGGACATAAAATGTCAACGAGTAATCATTTTGCGTGCCATAGAGTGCCAGTGGCATTTCTGACGTGGTCATCTCTGTTGAAAGTACGTATACAAATGAAAAACTTACGGTAAAACTCAGTGTTGCCGTGTCATGGCTTGTACATGCAACTTCTGGGCTCACTTGGTAAGAGATTAACGTTGTGTCTTGATACAGGTTTGCTGCAATAATCATAACAAGTATCATAGTAACAACCATTACAACACGCCAGATAATAATGTACATATTCTTTACGTAATACCTTTATAAATAATAACCATTTGGAGACTCAGATCGCAGAAAGAGCAACGTTATCTCTATTTTTTCTATTTACCCGTAAACGAATTACGTCCCTTGGACATAAAATGTCAACGAGGATCATTTTGCGTGCCATAGAGTGCCAGTGGCATTTTTGACGTGGTCATCTCTGTTGAAAGTACGTATACAAATGAAAAACTTACGGTGAAACTCATTGTTGCCGTGTCATGGCTTGTACATGCAACTTCTGGGCTCACTTGGTAAGAGATTAACGTTGTGTCTTGATACAGGTTTGCTGCAATAATCATAACAAGTATCATAGTAACAACCATTACAACACGCCAGATAATAATGTACATATTCTATACGTAATACCTTTATAAATAATAACCATTTGGACACTCAGATCGCAGAAAGAGCAACGTTATCTCTATTTTTTCTATTTACCCGTAAACGAATTACGTCCCTTGGACATAAAATGTCAACGAGTATCATTTTGCGTGCCATAGAGTGCCAGTGGCATTTCTGACGTGGTCATCTCTGTTGAAAGTACGTATACAAATGAAAAACTTACGGTGAAACTCATTGTTGCCTTGTCATGGCTTGTACATGCAACTTCTGGGCTCACTTGGTAAGAGATTAACGTTGTGTCTTGATACAGGTTTGCTGCAATAATCATAACAAGTATCATAGTAACAACCATTACAACACGCCAGATAATAATGTACATATTCTTCACGTAATACCTTTATAAATAATAACCATTTGGACACTCAGATCGCAGAAAGAGCAACGTTATCTCTATTTTTTCTATTTACCCGTAAACGAATTACGTCCCTTGGACATAAAATGTCAACGAGTATCATTTTGCGTGCCATAGAGTGCCAGTGGCATTTCTGACGTGGTCATCTCTGTTGAAAGTACGTATACAAATGAAAAACTTACGGTGAAACTCATTGTTGCCGTGTCATGGCTTGTATATGCAACTTCTGGGCTCACTTGGTAAGAGATTAACGTTGTGTCTTGATACAGGTTTGCTGCAATAATCATAACAAGTATCATAGTAACAACCATTACAACACGCCAGATAATAATGTACATATTCTATACGTAATACCTTTATAAATAATAACCATTTGGCACTCAGATCGCAGAAAGAGCAACGTTATCTCTATTTTTTCTATTTACCCGTAAACGAATTACGTCCCTTGGACATAAAATGTCAACGAGTATCATTTTGCGTGCCATAGAGTGCCAGTGGCATTTCTGACGTGGTCATCTCTGTTGAAAGTACGTATACAAATGAAAAACTTACGGTGAAACTCATTGTTGCCGTGTCATGGCTTGTACATGCAACTTCTGGGCTCACTTGGTAAGAGATTAACGATGTGTCTTGATACAGGTTTACTGCAATAATCATAACAAGTATCATAGTAACAATCATTACAACACGCCAGATAATAATGTACATATTCTATACGTAATACCTTTATAAATAATAACCATTTGGACACTCAGATCGCAGAAAGAGTAACGTTATCTCTATTTTTTCTATTTATCCGTAAACGAATTACGTCCCTTGGACATAAAATGTCAACGAGTATCATTTTGCGTGCCATAGAGTGCCAGTGGCATTTCTGACGTGGTCATCTCTGTTGAAAGTACGTATACAAATGAAAAACTTACGGTGAAACTCATTGTTGCCGTGTCATGGCTTGTACATGCAACTTCTGGGCTCACTTGGTAAGAGATTAACGTTGTGTCTTGATACAGGTTTGCTGCAATAATCATAACAAGTATCATAGTAACAACCATTACAACACGCCAGATAATAATGTACATATTCTATACGTAATACCTTTATAAATAATAACCATTTGGACACTCAGATCGCAGAAAGAGCAACGTTATCTCTATTTTTTCTATTTACCCGTAAACGAATTACGTCCCTTGGACATAAAATGTCAACGAGTATCATTTTGCGTGCCATAGAGTGCCAGTGGCATTTCTGACGTGGTCATCTCTGTTGAAAGTACGTATACAAATGAAAAACTTACGGTGAAACTCATTGTTGCCGTGTCATGGCTTGTACATGCAACTTCTGGGCTCACTTGGTAAGAGATTAACGTTGTGTCTTGATACAGGTTTGCTGCAATAATCATAACAAGTATCATAGTAACAACCATTACAACACGCCAGATAATAATGTACATATTCTATACGTAATACCTTTATAAATAATAACCATTTGGACACTCAGATCGCAGAAAGAGCAACGTTATCTCTATTTTTTCTATTTACCCGTAAACGAATTACGTCCCTTGGACATAAAATGTCAACGAGTATCATTTTGCGTGCCATAGACTGCCAGTGGCATTTCTGACGTGGTCATCTCTGTTGAAAGTACGTATACAAATGAAAAACTTACGGTGAAACTCATTGTTGCCGTGTCATGGCTTGTACATGCAACTTCTGGGCTCACTTGGTAAGAGATTAACGTTGTGTCTTGATACAGGTTTGCTGCAATAATCATAACAAGTATCATAGTAACAACCATTACAACACGCCAGATAATATTGTACAAATTTCTGACGTGGTCATCTCTGTTGAAAGTACGTATACAAATGAAAAACTTACGGTGAAACTCATTGTTGCCGTGTCATGGCTTGTACATGCAACTTCTGGCTCACTTGGTAAGAGATTAACGTTGTGTCTTGATACAGGTTTACTGCAATAATCATAACAAGTATCATAGTAACAACGAGTATCATTACAACACGACAGATAATAATGTACATATTCTATACGTAATACCTTTATAAATAATAACCATTTGGACACTCAGATCGCAGAAAGAGCAACGTTATCTCTATTTTTTCTATTTACCCGTAAACGAATTACGTCCCTTGGACATAAAATGTCAACGAGTATCATTTTGCGTGCCATAGACTGCCAGTGGCATTTCTGACGTGGTCATCTCTGTTGAAAGTACGTATACAAATGAAAAACTTACGGTGAAACTCATTGTTGCCGTGTCATGGCTTGTACATGCAACTTCTGGGCTCACTTGGTAAGAGATTAACGTTGTGTCTTGATACAGGTTTGGTGCAATAATCATAACAAGCATCATAGTAACAACCATTACAACACGCCAGATAATAATGTACATATTCTATACGTAATACCTTTATAAATAATAACCATTTGGACACTCAGATCGCAGAAAGAGCAACGTTATCTCTATTTTTTCTATTTACCCGTAAACGAATTACGTCCCTTGGACATAACATGTCAACGAGTATCATTTTGCGTGCCATAGAGTGCCAGTGGCATTTCTGACGTGGTCATCTCTGTTAAAAGTACGTTTACAAATGAAAAACTTACGGTGAAACTCATTGTTGCCGTGTCATGGCTTGTACATGCAACTTCTGGACTCACTTGGTAAGAGATTAACGTTGTGTCTTGATACAGGTTTGCTGCAATAATCATAACAAGTATCATAGTAACAACCATTACAACACGCCAGATAATATTGTACATATTCTATACGTAATACCTTTATAAATAATAACCATTTGGACACTCAGATCGCAGAAAGAGCAACGTTATCTCTATTTTTTCTATTTACCCGTAAACGAATTACGTCCCTTGGACATAAAATGTCAACGAGTATCATTTTGCGTGCCATAGAGTGCCAGTGGCATTTCTGACGTGGTCATCTCTGTTGAAAGTACGTATACAAATGAAAAACTTACGGTGAAACTCATTGTTGCCGTGTCATGGCTTGTACATGCAACTTCTGGGCTCACTTGGTAAGAGATTAACGTTGTGTCTTGATACAGGTTTGCTGCAATAATCATAACAAGTATCATAGTAACAACCATTACAACACGCCAGATAATGATGTACATATTCTTTACGTAATACCTTTATAAATAATAACCATTTGGACACTCAGATCGCAGAAAGAGCAACGTTATCTCTATTTTTTCTATTTACCCGATAACGAATTACATCCCTTGGACATAAAATGTCAACGAGTATCATTTTGCGTGCCATAGAGTGCCAGTGGAATTTCTGACGTGGTCATCTCTGTTGAAAGTACGTATACAAATGAAAAACTTACGGTGAAACTCATTGTTGCCGTGTCATGGCTTGTACATGCAACTTCTGGGCTCACTTGGTAAGAGATTAACGTTGTGTCTTGATACAGGTTTGCTGCAATATTCATAACAAGTATCATAGTAACAACCATTACAACACGCCAGATAATAATGTACATATTCTATACGTAATACCTTTATAAATAATAACCATTTGGACACTCAGATCGCAGAAAGAGCAACGTTATCTCTATTTTTTCTATTTACCCGTAAACGAATTACGTCCCTTGGACATAAAATGTCAACGAGTATCATTTTGCGTGCCATAGAGTGCCAGTGGCATTTCTGACGTGGTCATCTCTGTTGAAAGTACGTATACAAATGAAAAACTTACGGTGAAACTCATTGTTGCCGTGTCATGGCTTGTACATGCAACTTCTGGGCTCACTTGGTAAGAGATTAACGTTGTGTCTTGATACAGGTTTGCTGCAATAATCATAACAAGTATCATAGTAACAACCATTACAACACGCCAGATAATAATGTACATATTCTTTACGTAATACCTTTATAAATAATAACCATTTGGACACTCAGATCGCAGAAAGAGCAACGTTATCTCTATTTTTTCTATTTACCCGTAAACGAATTACGTCCCTTGGACATAAAATGTCAACGAGTATCATTTTGCGTGCCATAGAGTGCCAGTGGCATTTCTGACGTGGTCATCTCTGTTGAAAGTACGTATACAAATGAAAAACTTACGGTGAAACTCATTGTTGCCGTGTCATGGCTTGTACATGCAACTTCTGGGCTCACTTGGTAAGAGATTAACGTTGTGTCTTGATACAGGTTTGCTGCAATAATCATAACAAGTATCATAGTAAGAACCATTACAACACGCCAGATAATAATGTACATATTCTATACGTAATACCTTTATAAATAATAACCATTTGGACACTCAGATCGCAGAAAGAGCAACGTTATCTCTATTTTTTCTATTTACCCGTAAACGAATTACGTCCCTTGGACATAAAATGTCAACGAGTATCATTTTGCGTGCCATAGAGTGCCAGTGGCATTTCTGACGTGGTCATCTCTGTTGAAAGTACGTATACAAATGAAAAAATTACGGTGAAACTCATTGTTGCCGTGTCATGGCTTGTACATGCAACTTCTGGGCTCACTTGGTAAGAGATTAACGTTGTGTCTTGATACAGGTTTGCTGCAATAATCATAACAAGTATCATAGTAACAACCATTACAACACGCCAGATAATAATGTACATATTCTATACGTAATACCTTTATAAATAATAACCATTTGGACACTCAGATCGCAGAAAGAGCAACGTTATCTCTATTTTTTCTATTTACCCGATAACGAATTACATCCCTTGGACATAAAATGTCAACGAGTATCATTTTGCGTGCCATAGAGTGCCAGTGGAATTTCTGACGTGGTCATCTCTGTTGAAAGTATGTATACAAATGAAAAACTTACGGTGAAACTCATTGTTGCCGTGTCATGGCTTGTACATGCAACTTCTGGGCTCACTTGGTAAGAGATTAACGTTGTGTCTTGATACAGGTTTGCTGCAATAATCATAACAAGTATCATAGTTACAACCATTACAACACGCCAGATAATAATGTACATATTCTATACGTAATACCTTTATAAATAATAACCATTTGGACACTCAGATCGCAGAAAGAGCAACGTTATCTCTATTTTTTCTATTTACCCGTAAACGAATTACGTCCCTTGGACATAAAATGTCAACGAGTATCATTTTGCGTGCCATAGAGTGCCAGTGGCATTTCTGACGTGGTCATCTCTGTTGAAAGTACGTATACAAATGAAAAACTTACGGTGAAACTCATTGTTGCCGTGTCATGGCTTGTACATGCAACTTCTGGGCTCACTTGGTAAGAGATTAACGTTGTGTCTTGATACAGGTTTGCTGCAATAATCATAACAAGTATCATAGTAACAACCATTACAACACGCCAGATAATAATGTACATATTCTTTACGTAATACCTTTATAAATAATAACCATTTGGACACTCAGATCGCAGAAAGAGCAACGTTATCTCTATTTTTTCTATTTACCCGTAAACGAATTACGTCCCTTGGACATAAAATGTCAACGAGTATCATTTTGCGTGCCATAGAGTGCCAGTGGCATTTCTGACGTGGTCATCTCTGTTGAAAGTACGTATACAAATGAAAAACTTACGGTGAAACTCATTGTTGCCGTGTCATGGCTTGTACATGCAACTTCTGGGCTCACTTGGTAAGAGATTAACGTTGTGTCTTGATACAGGTTTGCTGCAATAATCATAACAAGTATCATAGTAACAACCATTACAACACGCCAGATAATAATGTACATATTCTATACGTAATACCTTTATAAATAATAACCATTTGGACACTCAGATCGCAGAAAGAGCAACGTTATCTCTATTTTTTCTATTTACCCGTAAACGAATTACGTCCCTTGGACATAAAATGTCAACGAGTATCATTTTGCGTGCCATAGAGTGCCAGTGGCATTTCTGACGTGGTCATCTCTGTTGAAAGTACGTATACAAATGAAAAACTTACGGTGAAACTCATTGTTGCCGTGTCATGGCTTGTACATGCAACTTCTGGGCTCACTTGGTAAGAGATTAACGTTGTGTCTTGATACAGGTTTGCTGCAATAATCATAACAAGTATCATAGTAACAACCATTACAACACGCCAGATAATAATGTACATATTCTTTACGTAATACCTTTATAAATAATAACCATTTGGACACTCAGATCGCAGAAAGAGCAACGTTATCTCTATTTTTTCTATTTACCCGTAAACGAATTACGTCCCTTGGACATAAAATGTCAACGAGTATCATTTTGCGTGCCATAGAGTGCCAGTGGCATTTCTGACGTGGTCATCTCTGTTGAAAGTACGTATACAAATGAAAAACTTACGGTGAAACTCATTGTTGCCGTGTCATGGCTTGTACATGCAACTTCTGGGCTCACTTGGTAAGAGATTAACGTTGTGTCTTGATACAGGTTTGCTGCAATAATCATAACAAGTATCATAGTAACAACCATTACAACACGCCAGATAATAATGTACATATTCTATACGTAATACCTTTATAAATAATAACCATTTGGACACTCAGATCGCAGAAAGAGCAACGTTATCTCTATTTTTTCTATTTACCCGTAAACGAATTACGTCCCTTGGACATAAAATGTCAACGAGTATCATTTTGCGTGCCATAGAGTGCCAGTGGCATTTCTGACGTGGTCATCTCTGTTGAAAGTACGTATACAAATGAAAAACTTACGGTGAAACTCATTGTTGCCATGTCATGGCTTGTACATGCAACTTCTGGGCTCACTTGGTAAGAGAATAACGTTGTGTCTTGATACAGGTTTGCTGCAATAATCATAACAAGTATCATAGTAACAACCATTACAACACGCCAGATAATATTGTACATATTCTATACGTAATACCTTTATAAATAATAACCATTTGGACACTCAGATCGCAGAAAGAGCAACGTTATCTCTATTTTTTCTATTTACCCGTAAACGAATTACGTCCCTTGGACATAAAATGTCAACGAGTATCATTTTGCGTGCCATAGGGTGCCAGTGGCATTTCTGACGTGGTCATCTCTGTTAAAAGTACGTATACAAATGAAAAACTTACTGTGAAACTCATTGTTGCCGTGTCATGGCTTGTACATGCAACTTCTGGGCTCACTTGGTAAGAGATTAACGTTGTGTCTTGATACAGGTTTGCTGCAATAATCATAACAAGTATCATAGTAACAACCATTACAACACGCCAGATAATAATGTACATATTCTATACGTAATACCTTTATAAATAATAACCATTTGGACACTCAGATCGCAGAAAGAGCAACGTTATCTCTATTTTTTCTATTTACCCGTAAACGAATTACGTCCCTTGGACATAAAATGTCAACGAGTATCATTTTGCGTGCCATAGAGTGCCAGTGGCATTTCTGACGTGGTCATCTCTGTTGAAAGTACGTATACAAATGAAAAACTTACGGTGAAACTCATTGTTGCCGTGTCATGGCTTGTACATGCAACTTCTGGGCTCACTTGGTAAGAGATTAACGTTGTGTCTTGATACAGGTTTGCTGCAATAATCATAACAAGTATCATAGTAACAACCATTACAACACGCCAGATAATAATGTACATATTCTTTACGTAATACCTTTATAAATAATAACCATTTGGACACTCAGATCGCAGAAAGAGCAACGTTATCTCTATTTTTTCTATTTACCCGTAAACGAATTACGTCCCTTGGACATAAAATGTCAACGAGTATCATTTTGCGTGCCATAGAGTGCCAGTGGCATTTCTGACGTGGTCATCTCTGTTGAAAGTACGTATACAAATGAAAAACTTACGGTGAAACTCATTGTTGAAGTGTCATGGCTTGTACATGCAACTTCTGGGCTCACTTGGTAAGAGATTAACGTTGTGTCTTGATACAGGTTTGCTGCAATACTCATAACAAGTATCATAGTAAAAACCATTACAACACGCCAGATAATAATGTACATATTCTATACGTAATAACTTTATAAATAATAACCATTTAGACACTCAGATCGCAGAAAGAGCAACGTTATCTCTATTTTTTCTATTTACCCGTAAACGAATTACGTCCCTTGGACATAAAATGTCAACGAGTATCATTTTGCGTGCCATAGAGTGCCAGTGGCATTTCTGACGTGGTCATCTCTGTTGAAAGTACGTATACAAATGAAAAACTTACGGTGAAACTCATTGTTGCCGTGTCATGGCTTGTACATGCAACTTCTGGGCTCACTTGGTAAGAGATTAACGTTGTGTCTTGATACAGGTTTGCTGCACTAATCATAACAAGTATCATAGTAACAACCATTACAACACGCCAGATAATAATGTACATATTCTATACGTAATATCTTTATAAATAATAACAATTTGGACACTCAGATCGCAGAAAGAGCAACGTTATCTCTATTTTTTCTATTTACCCGTAAACGAATTACGTCCCTTGGACATAAAATGTCAACGAGTATCATTTTGCGTGCCATAGACTGCCAGTGGCAATTCTGACGTGGTCATCTCTGTTGAAAGTACGTATACAAATGAAAAACTTACGGTGAAACTCATTGTTGCCGTGTCATGGCTTGTACATCCAACTTCTGGGCTCACTTGGTAAGAGATTAACGTTGTGTCTTGATACAGGTTTGCTGCAATAATCATAACAAGTATCATAGTAACAACCATTACAACACGCCAGATAATATTGTACATATTCTATACGTAATACCTTTATAAATAATAACCATTTGGACACTCAGATCGCAGAAAGAGCAACGTTATCTCTATTTTTTCTATTTACCCGTAAACGAATTACGTCCCTTGGACATAAAATGTCAACGAGTATCATTTTGCGTGCCATAGACTGCCAGTGACATTTCTGACGTGGTCATCTCTGTTGAAAGTACGTATACAAATGAAAAACTTACGGTGAAACTCATTGTTGCCGTGTCATGGCTTGTACATGCAACTTCTGGGCTCACTTGGTAAGAGATTAACGTTGTGTCTTGATACAGGTTTGCTGCAATAATCATAACAAGTATCATAGTAACAACCATTACAACACGCCAGATAATAATGTACATATTCTTTACGTAATACCTTTATAAATAATAACCATTTGGTTACTCAGATCGCAGAAAGAGCAACGTTATCTCTATTTTTTCTATTTACCCGTAAACGAATTACGTCCCTTGGACATAAAATGTCAACGAGTATCATTTTGCGTGCCATAGAGTGCCAGTGGCATTTCTGACGTGGTCATCTCTGTTGAAAGTACGTATACAAATGAAAAACTTACGGTGAAACTCATTGTTGCCGTGTCATGGCTTGTACATGCAACTTCTGGGCTCACTTGGTAAGAGATTAACGTTGTGTCTTGATACAGGTTTGCTGCAATAATCATAACAAGTATCATAGTAACAACCATTACAACACGCCAGATAATAATGTACATATTCTTTACGTAATACCTTTATAAATAATAACCATTTGGACACTCAGATCGCAGAAAGAGCAACGTTATCTCTATTTTTTCTATTTACCCGTAAACGAATTACGTCCCTTGGACATAAAATGTCAACGAGTATCATTTTGCGTGCCATAGAGTGCCAGTGGCATTTCTGACGTGGTCATCTCTGTTGAAAGTACGTATACAAATGAAAAACTTACGGTGAAACTCATTGTTGCCGTGTCATGGCTTGTACATGCAACTTCTGGGCTCACTTGGTAAGAGATTAACGTTGTGTCTTGATACAGGTTTGCTGCAATAATCATAACAAGTATCATAGTAACAACCATTACAACACGCCAGATAATAATGTACATATTCTATACGTAATACCTTTATAAATAATAACCATTTGGACACTCAGATCGCAGAAAGAGCAACGTTATCTCTATTTTTTCTATTTACCCGTAAACGAATTACGTCCCTTGGACATAAAATGTCAACGAGTATCATTTTGCGTGCCATAGACTGCCAGTGGCATTTCTGACGTGGTCATCTCTGTTGAAAGTACGTATACAAATGAAAAACTTACGGTGAAACTCATTGTTGCCGTGTCATGGCTTGTACATGCAACTTCTGGGCTCACTTGGTAAGAGAGTAACGTTGTGTCTTGATACAGGTTTGCTGCAATAATCATAACAAGTATCATAGTAACAACCATTACAACACGCCAGATAATATTGTACATATTCTATACGTAATACCTTTATAAATAATAACCATTTGGACACTCAGATCGCAGAAAGAGAAACGTTATCTCTATTTTTTCTATTTACCCGTAAACGAATTACGTCCCTTGGACATAAAATGTCAACGAGTATCATTTTGCGCGCCATAGAGTGCCAGTGGCATTTCTGACGTGGTCATCTATGTTGAAAGTACGTATACAAATGAAAAACTTACGGTGAAACTCATTGTTGCCGTGTCATGGCTTGTACATGCAACTTCTGGGCTCACTTGGTAAGAGATTAACGTTGTGTCTTGATACAGGTTTGCTGCAATAATCATAACAAGTATCATAGTAACAACCATTACAACACGCCAGATAATAATGTACATATTCTATACGTAATACCTTTATAAATAATAACCATTTGGACACTCAGATCGCAGAAAGAGCAACGTTATCTCTATTTTTTCTATTTACCCGTAAACGAATTACGTCCCTTGGACATAAAATGTCAACGAGTATCATTTTGCGTGCCATAGAGTGCCAGTGGAATTTCTGACGTGGTCATCTCTGTTGAAAGTACGTATACAAATGAAAAACTTACGGTGAAACTCATTGTTGCCGTGTCATGGCTTGTACATGCAACTTCTGGGCTCACTTGGTAAGAGATTAACGTTGTGTCTTGATACAGGTTTGCTGCAATAATCATAACAAGTATCATAGTAACAACCATTACAACACGCCAGATAATAATGTACATATTCTATACGTAATACCTTTATAAATAATAACCATTTAGACACTCAGATCGCAGAAAGAGCAACGTTATCTCTATTTTTTCTATTTACCCGTAAACGAATTACGTCCATTGGACATAAAATGTCAACGAGTATCATTTTGCGTGCCATAGAGTGCCAGTGGCATTTCTGACGTGGTCATCTCTGTTGAAAGTACGTATACAAATGAAAAACTTACGGTGAAACTCATTGTTGCCGTGTCATGGCTTGTACATGCAACTTCTGGGCTCACTTGGTAAGAGATTAACGTTGTGTCTTGATACAGGTTTGCTGCAATAATCATAACAAGTATCATAGTAACAACCATTACAACACGCCAGATAATAATGTACATATTCTATACGTAATACCTTTATAAATAATAACCATTTGGACACTCAGATCGCAGAAAGAGCAACGTTATCTCTATTTTTTCTATTTACCCGTAAACGAATTACGTCCCTTGGACATAAAATGTCAACGAGTATCATTTTGCGTGCCATAGAGTGCCAGTGGCATTTCTGACGTGATCATCTCTGTTGAAAGTACGTATACAAATGAAAAACTTACGGTGAAACTCATTGTTGCCGTGTCATGGCTTGTACATGCAACTTCTGGGCTCACTTGGTAAGAGATTAACGTTGTGTCTTGATACAGGTTTGCTGCAATAATCATAACAAGTATCATAGTAACAACCATTACAACACGCCAGATAATAATGTACATATTCTTTACGTAATACCTTTATAAATAATAACCATTTGGACACTCAGATCGCAGAAAGAGCAACGTTATCTCTATTTTTTCTATTTACCCGTAAACGAATTACGTCCCTTGGACATAAAATGTCAACGAGTATCATTTTGCGTGCCATAGAGTGCCAGTGGTATTTCTGACGTGGTCATCTCTGTTGAAAGTAAGTATACAAATGAAAAACTTACGGTGAAACTCATTGTTGCCGTGTCATGGCTTGTACATGCAACTTCTGGGCTCACTTGGTAAGAGATTAACGTTGTGTCTTGATACAGGTTTTCTGCAATAATCATAACAAGTATCATAGTAACAACCATTACAACACGCCAGATAATAATGTACATATTCTATACGTAATACCTTTATAAATAATAACCATTTGGACACTCAGATCGCAGAAAGAGCAACGTTATCTCTATTTTTTCTATTTACCCGTAAACGAATTACGTCCCTTGGACATAAAATGTCAACGAGTATCATTTTGCGTGCCATAGAGTGCCAGTGGCATTTCTGACGTGGTCATCTCTGTTGAAAGTACGTATACAAATGAAAAACTTACGGTGAAACTCATTGTTGCCGTGTCATGGCTTGTACATGCAACTTCTGGGCTCACTTGGTAAGAGATTAACGTTGTGTCTTGATACAGGTTTGCTGCACTAATCATAACAAGTATCATAGTAACAACCATTACAACACGCCAGATAATAATGTACATATTCTATACGTAATATCTTCATAAATAATAACAATTTGGACAATCAGATCGCAGAAAGAGCAACGTTATCTCTATTTTTTCTATTTACCCGTAAACGAATTACGTCCCTTGGACATAAAATGTCAACGAGTATCATTTTGCGTGCCATAGACTGCCAGTGGCAATTCTGACGTGGTCATCTCTGTTGAAAGTACGTATACAAATGAAAAACTTACGGTGAAACTCATTGTTGCCGTGTCATGGCTTGTACATCCAACTTCTGGGCTCACTTGGTAAGAGATTAACGTTGTGTCTTGATACAGGTTTGCTGCAATAATCATAACAAGTATCATAGTAACAACCATTACAACACGCCAGATAATATTGTACATATTCTATACGTAATACCTTTATAAATAATAACCATTTGGACACTCAGATCGCAGAAAGAGCAACGTTATCTCTATTTTTTTCTATTTACCCGTAAACGAATTACGTCCCTTGGACATAAAATGTCAACGAGTATTATTTTGTGTGCCATAGAGTGCCAGTGGCATTTCTGACGTGGTCATCTCTGTTGAAAGAACGTATACAAATGAAAAACTTACGGTGAAACTCATTGTTGCCGTGTCATGGCTTGTACATGCAACTTCTGGGCGCACTTGGTAAGAGATTAACGTTGTGTCTTGATACAGGTTTGCTGCAATAATCATATCAAGTATCATAGTAACAACCATAACAACACGCCAGATAATAATGTAAATATTTTATACGTAATACCTTTATAAATAATAACCATTTGGACACTCAGATCGCAGAAAGAGCAACGTTATCTCTATTTTTTCTATTTACCCGTAAACGAATTACGTCCCTTGGTCATAAAATGTCAACGAGTATCATTTTGCGTGCCATAGACTGCCAGTGGCATTTCTGACGTGGTCATCTCTGTTGACAGTACGTATACAAATGAAAAACTTACGGTGAAACTCATTGTTGCTGTGTCATGGCTTGTACATGCAACTTCTGGGCTCACTTGGTAAGAGATTAACGTTGTGTCTTGATACAGGTTTGCTGCAATAATCATAACAAGTATCATAGTAACAACCATTACAACACGCCAGATAATAATGTACATATTCTTTACGTAATACCTTTATAAATAATAACCATTTGGACACTCAGATCGCAGAAAGAGCAACGTTATCTCTATTTTTTCTATGTACCCGTAAACGAATTACGTCCCTTGGACATAAAATGTCAACGAGTATCATTTTGCGTGCCATAGAGTGCCAGTGGCATTTCTGACGTGGTCATCTCTGTTGAAAGTACGTATACAAATGAAAAACTTACGGTGAAACTCATTGTTGTCGTGTCATGGCTTGTACATGCAACTTCTGGGCTCACTTGGTAAGAGATTAACGTTGTGTCTTGATACAGGTTTGCTGCAATAATCATAACAAGTATCATAGTAACAACCATTACAACACGCCAGATAATAATGTACATATTCTATACGTAATACCTTTATAAATAATAACCATTTGGACACTCAGATCGCAGAAAGAGCAACGTTATCTCTATTTTTTCTATTTGCCCGTAAACGAATTACGTCCCTTGGACAAAAAATGTCAACGAGTATCATTTTGCGTGCCATAGAGTGCCAGTGGCATTTCTGACGTGGTCATCTCTGTTGAAAGTACGTATACAAATGAAAAACTTACGGTGAAACTCATTGTTGCCGTGTCATGGCTTGTACATGCAACTTCTGGGCTCACTTGGTAAGAGATTAACGTTGTGTCTTGATACAGGTTTGCTGCAATAATCATAACAAGTATCATAGTAACAACCATTACAACACGCCAGATAATAATGTACATATTCTTTACGTAATACCTTTATAAATAATAACCATTTGGACACTCAGATCGCAGAAAGAGCAACGTTATCTCTATTTTTTCTATTTACCCGTAAACGAATTACGTCCCTTGGACATAAAATGTCAACGAGTATCATTTTGCGTGCCATAGAGTGCCAGTGGCATTTCTGACGTGGTCATCTCTGTTGAAAGTACGTATACAAATGAAAAACTTACGGTGAAACTCATTGTTGCCGTGTCATGGCTTGTACATGCAACTTCTGGGCTCACTTGGTAAGAGATTAACGTTGTGTCTTGATACAGGTTTGCTGCAATAATCATAACAAGTATCATAGTAACAACCATTACAACACGCCAGATAATAATGTACATATTCTATACGTAATACCTTTATAAATAATAACCATTTGGACACTCAGATCGCAGAAAGAGCAACGTTATCTCTATTTTTTCTATTTGCCCGTAAACGAATTACGTCCCTTGGACAAAAAATGTCAACGAGTATCATTTTGCGTGCCATAGAGTGCCAGTGGCATTTCTGACGTGGTCATCTCTGTTGAAAGTACGTATACAAATGAAAAACTTACGGTGAAACTCATTGTTGCCGTGTCATGGCTTGTACATGCAACTTCTGGGCTCACTTGGTAAGAGATTAACGTTGTGTCTTGATACAGGTTTGCTGCAATAATCATAACAAGTATCATAGTAACAACCATTACAACACGCCAGATAATAATGTACATATTCTTTACGTAATACCTTTATAAATAATAACCATTTGGACACTCAGATCGCAGAAAGAGCAACGTTATCTCTATTTTTTCTATTTACCCGTAAACGAATTACGTCCCTTGGACATAAAATGTCAACGAGTATCATTTTGCGTGCCATAGAGTGCCAGTGGCATTTCTGACGTGGTCATCTCTGTTGAAAGTACGTATACAAATGAAAAACTTACGGTGAAACTCATTGTTGCCGTGTCATGGCTTGTACATGCAACTTCTGGGCTCACTTGGTAAGAGATTAACGTTTTGTCTTGATACAGGTTTATTGCAATAATCATAACAAGTATCATAGTAACAACCATTACAACACGCCAGATAATAATGTACATATTCTATACGTAATACCTTTATAAATAATAACCATTTGGACACTCAGATCGTAGAAAGAGCAACGTTATCTCTATTTTTTCTATTTACCCGTAAACGAATTACGTCCCTTGGACATAAAATATCAACGAGTATCATTTTGCGTGCCATAGAGTGCCAGTGGCATTTCTGACGTGGTCATCTCTGTTGAAAGTATGTATACAAATGAAAAACTTACGGTGAAACTCATTGTTGCCGTGTCATGGCTTGTACATGCAACTTCTGGGCTCACTTGGTAAGAGATTAACGTTGTGTCTTGATACAGGTTTGCTGCAATAATCATAACAAGTATCATAGTAACAACCATTACAACACGCCAGATAATAATGTACATATTCTTTACGTAATACCTTTATAAATAATAACCATTTGGATACTCAGATCGCAGAAAGAGCAACGTTATCTCTATTTTTTCTATTTACCCGTAAACGAATTACGTCCCTTGGACATAAAATGTCAACGAGTATCATTTTGCGTGCCATAGAGTGCCAGTGGCATTTCTGACGTGGTCATCTCTGTTGAAAGTACGTATACAAATGAAAAACTTACGGTGAAACTCATTGTTGCCGTGTCATGGCTTGTACATGCAACTTCTGGGCTCACTTGGTAAGAGATTAACGTTGTGTCTTGATACAGGTTTGCTGCAATAATCATAACAAGTATCATAGTAACAACCATTACAACACGCCAGATAATAATGTACATATTCTATACGTAATACCTTTATAAATAATAACCATTTGGACACTCAGATCGCAGAAAGAGCAACGTTATCTCTATTTTTTCTATTTACCCGTAAACGAATTACGTCCCTTGGACATAAAATGTCAACGAGTATCATTTTGCGTGCCATAGAGTGCCAGTGGCATTTCTGACGTGGTCATCTCTGTTGAAAGTACGTATACAAATGAAAAACTTACGGTGAAACTCATTGTTGCCGTGTCATGGCTTGTACATGCAACTTCTGGGCTCACTTGGTAAGAGATTAACGTTGTGTCTTGATACAGGTTTGCTGCAATAATCATAACAAGTATCATAGTAACAACCATTACAACACGCCAGATAATAATGTACATATTCTTTACGTAATACCTTTATAAATAATAACCATTTGGACACTCAGATCGCAGAAAGAGCAACGTTATCTCTATTTTTTCTATTTACCCGTTAACGAATTACGTCCCTTGGACATAAAATGTCAACGAGTATCATTGTGCGTGCCATAGAGTGCCAGTGGCATTTCTGACGTGGTCATCTCTGTTGAAAGTACGTATACAAATGAAAAACTTACGGTGAAACTCATTGTTGCCGTGTCATGGCTTGTACATGCAACTTCTGGGCTCACTTGGTAAGAGATTAACGTTGTGTCTTGATACAGGTTTGCTGCAATAATCATAACAAGTATCATAGTAACAACCATTACAACACGCCAGATAATAATGTACATATTCTATACGTAATACCTTTATAAATAATAACCATTTGGACACTCAGATCGCAGAAAGAGCAACGTTATCTCTATTTTTTCTATTTACCCGTAAACGAATTACGTCCCTTGGACATAAAATGTCAACGAGTATCATTTTGCGTGCCATAGACTGCCAGTGGCATTTCTGACGTGGTCATCTCTGTTGAAAGTACGTATACAAATGAAAAACTTACGGTGAAACTCATTGTTGCCGTGTCATGGCTTGTACATGCAACTTCTGGGCTCACTTGGTAAGAGAGTAACGTTGTGTCTTGATACAGGTTTGCTGCAATAATCATAACAAGTATCATAGTAACAACCATTACAACACGCCAGATAATATTGTACATATTCTATACGTAATACCTTTATAAATAATAACCATTTGGACACTCAGATCGCAGAAAGAGAAACGTTATTTCTATTTTTTCTATTTACCCGTAAACGAATTACGTCCCTTGGACATAAAATGTCAACGAGTATCATTTTGCGCGCCATAGAGTGCCAGTGGCATTTCTGACGTGGTCATCTATGTTGAAAGTACGTATACAAATGAAAAACTTACGGTGAAACTCATTGTTGCCGTGTCATGGCTTGTACATGCAACTTCTGGGCTCACTTGGTAAGAGATTAACGTTGTGTCTTGATACAGGTTTGCTGCAATAATCATAACAAGTATCATAGTAACAACCATTACAACACGCCAGATAATAATGTACATATTCTATACGTAATACCTTTATAAATAATAACCATTTGGACACTCAGATCGCAGAAAGAGCAACGTTATCTCTATTTTTTCTATTTACCCGTAAACGAATTACGTCCCTTGGACATAAAATGTCAACGAGTATCATTTTGCGTGCCATAGAGTGCCAGTGGAATTTCTGACGTGGTCATCTCTGTTGAAAGTACGTATACAAATGAAAAACTTACGGTGAAACTCATTGTTGCCGTGTCATGGCTTGTACATGCAACTTCTGGGCTCACTTGGTAAGAGATTAACGTTGTGTCTTGATACAGGTTTGCTGCAATAATCATAACAAGTATCATAGTAACAACCATTACAACACGCCAGATAATAATGTACATATTCTATACGTAATACCTTTATAAATAATAACCATTTAGACACTCAGATCGCAGAAAGAGCAACGTTATCTCTATTTTTTCTATTTACCCGTAAACGAATTACGTCCATTGGACATAAAATGTCAACGAGTATCATTTTGCGTGCCATAGAGTGCCAGTGGCATTTCTGACGTGGTCATCTCTGTTGAAAGTACGTATACAAATGAAAAACTTATGGTGAAACTCATTGTTGCCGTGTCATGGCTTGTACATGCAACTTCTGGGCTCACTTGGTAAGAGATTAACGTTTTGTCTTGATAAAGGTTTGCTGCAATAATCATAACAAGTATCATAGTAACAACCATTACAACACGCCAGATAATAATGTACATATTCTATACGTAATACCTTTATAAATAATAACCATTTAGACACTCAGATCGCAGAAAGAGCAACGTTATCTCTATTTTTCTATTTCCCCGTAAACGAATTACGTCCCTTGGACATAAAATGTCAACGAGTATCATTTTGCGTGCCATAGAGTGCCAGTGGCATTTCTGACGTGGTCATCTCTGTTTAAAGTACGTATACAAATGAAAAACTTACGGTGAAACTCATTGTTGCCGTGTCATGGCTTGTACATGCAACTTCTGGGCTCACTTGGTAAGAGATTAACGTTGTGTCTTGATACAGGTTTGCTGCAATAATCATAACAAGTATCATAGTAACAACCATTACAACACGCCAGATAATAATGTACATATTCTTTACGTAATACCTTTATAAATAATAACCATTTGGACACTCAGATCGCAGAAAGAGCAACGTTATCTCTATTTTTTCTATTTACCCGTAAACGAATTACGTCCCTTGGACATAAAATGTCAACGAGTATCATTGTGCGTGCCATAGAGTGCCAGTGGCATTTCTGACGTGGTCATCTCTGTTGAAAGTACGTAAACAAATGAAAAACTTACGGTGAAACTCATTGTTGCCGTGTCATGGCTTGTACATGCAACTTCTTGGCTCACTTGGTAAGAGATTAACGTTGTGTCTTGATACAGGTTTGCTGCAATAATCATAACAAGTATCATAGTAACAACCATTACAAAACGCCAGATAATAATGTACATATTCTATACGTAATACCTTTATAAATAATAACCATTTGGACACTCAGATCGCAGAAAGAGCAACGTTATCTCTATTTTTTCTATTTACCCGTAAACGAATTACGTCCCTTGGACATAAAATGTCAACGAGTATCATTTTGCGTGCCATAGACTGCCAGTGGCATTTCTGACGTGGTCATCTCTGTTGAAAGTACGTATACAAATGAAAAACTTACGGTGAAACTCATTGTTGCCGTGTCATGGCTTGTACATGCAACTTCTGGGCTCACTTGGTAAGAGATTAACGTTGTGTCTTGATACAGGTTTGCTGCAATAATCATAACAAGTATCATAGTAACAACCATTACAACACGCCAGATAATATTGTACATATTCTATACGTAATACCTTTATAAATAATAACCATTTGGACACTCAGATCGCAGAAAGAGCAACGTTATCTCTATTTTTTCTATATACCCGTAAACGAATTACGTCCCTTGGACATAAAATGTCAACGAGTATCATTTTGCGTGCCATAGAGTGCCAGTGGCATTTCTGACGTGGTCATCTCTGTTGAAAGTACGTATACAAATGAAAAACTTACGGTGAAACTCATTGTTGCCGTGTCATGGCTTGTACATGCAACTTCTGCGCTCACTTGGTAAGAGATTAACGTTGTGTCTTGATACAGGTTTGCTGCAATAATCATAACAAGTATCATAGTAACAACCATTACAACACGCCAGATAATAATGTACATATTCTTTACGTAATACCTTTATAAATAATAACCATTTGGACACTCAGATCGCAGAAAGAGCAACGTTATCTCTATTTTTTCTATTTACCCGTAAACGAATTACGTCCCTTGGACATAAAATGTCAACGAGTATCATTTTGCGTGCCATAGAGTGCCAGTGGCATTACTGACGTGGTCATCTCTGTTGAAAGTACGTATACAAATGAAAAACTTACGGTGAAACTCATTGTTGCCGTGTCATGGCTTGTACATGCAACTTCTGGGCTCACATGGTAAGAGATTAACGTTGTGTCTTGATACAGGTTTGCTGCAATAATCATAACAAGTATCATAGTAACAACCATTACAACACGCCAGATAATAATGTACATATTCTTTACGTAAAACCTTTATAAATAATAACCATTTGGACACTCAGATCGCAGAAAGAGCAACGTTATCTCTATTTTTTTCTATTTACCCGTAAACGAATTACGTCCCTTGGACATAACATGTCAACGAGTATCACTTTGCGTGTCATAGAGTGCCAGTGGCATTTCTGACGTGGTCATCTCTGTTGAAAGTACGTATACAAATGAAAAACTTACGGTGAAACTCATTGTTGCCGTGTCATGGCTTGTACATGCAACTTCTGGGCTCACTTGGTAAGAGATTAACGTTGTGTCTTGATACAGGTTTGCTGCAATAATCATAACAAGTATCATAGTAACAACCATTACAACACGCCAGATAATAATGTACATATTCTTTACGTAATACCTTTATAAATAATAACCATTTGGACACTCAGATCGCAGAAAGAGCAACGTTATCTCTATTTTTTCTATTTACCCGTAAACGAATTACGTCCCTTGGACATAAAATGTCAACGAGTATCATTTTGCGTGCCATAGAGTGCCAGTGGCATTTCTGACGTGGTCATCTCTGTTGAAAGTACGTATACAAATGAAAAACTTACGGTGAAACTCATTGTTGCCGTGTCATGGCTTGTACATGCAACTTCTGGGCTCACTTGGTAAGAGATTAACGTTGTGTCTTGATACAGGTTTGCTGCAATAATCATAACAAGTATCATAGTAACAACCATTACAACACGCCTAGATAATAATGTACATATTCTTTACGTAATACCTTTATAAATAATAACCATTTGGACACTCAGATCGCAGAAAGAGCAACGTTATCTCTATTTTTTCTATTTACCCGTAAACGAATTACGTCCCTTGGACATAAAATGTCAACGAGTATCATTTTGCGTGCCATAGAGTGCCAGTGGCATTTCTGACGTGGTCATCTCTGTTGAAAGTACGTATACAAATGAAAAACTTACGGTGAAACTCATTGTTGCCGTGTCATGGCTTGTACATGCAACTTCTGGGCTCACTTGGTAAGAGATTAACGTTGTGTCTTGATACAGGTTTGCTGCAATAATCATAACAAGTATCATAGTAACAACCATTACAACACTCCAGATAATAATGTACATATTCTATACGTAATAGCTTTATAAATAATAACCATTTGGACACTCAGATCGCAGAAAGAGCAACGTTATCTCTATTTTTTCTATTTACCCGTAAACGAATTACGTCCCTTGGACATAAAATGTCAACGAGTATCATTTTGCGTGCCATAGAGTGCCAGTGGCATTTCTGACGTGGTCATCTCTGTTGAAAGTACGTATACAAATGAAAAACTTACGGTGAAACTCATTGTTGCCATGTCATGGCTTGTACATGCAACTTCTGGGCTCACTTGGTAAGAGATTAACGTTGTGTCTTGATACAGGTTTGCTGCAATAATCATAACAAGTATCATAGTAACAACCATTACAACACGCCAGATAATAATGTACATATTCTATACGTAATACCTTTATAAATAATAACCATTTGGACACTCTGATCGCAGAAAGAGCAACGTTATCTCTATTTTTTCTATTTACCCGTAAACGAATTACGTCCCTTGGACATAAAATGTCAACGAGTATCATTTTGCGTGCCATAGAGTGCCAGTGGCATTTCTGACGTGGTCATCTCTGTTGAAAGTACGTATACAAATGAAAAACTTACGGTGAAACTCATTGTTGCCGTGTCATGGCTTGTACATGCAACTTCTGGGCTCACTTGGTAAGAGATTAACGT
>JAWPHD010013629.1:0-66884 GCA_037043455.1 Cyrtodaria siliqua | reverse complement strand
GACCATATATGGAATATTTATGAATACTTGTATGATAATTTACTGATTTATAGGAGAAAAAATACAGCAACTGTATAAAAAACATGTATATTTAAGTGTAATAATGCATTATATGACCAGTAAAGGAGTTTGCATTTATGTGCAGTGATTTTGTTTGCTTTAAATGATAATTATCAGTATGCCATGTTTGGTAATTTAGAACTATGACGTCATAGCTCTCAACATGACGATTCCCATATCGATTTTAGAACAACCTTCAAATGATTATATCTTCTTTGTTTATCATTCAATTTTGATAATTCTTTCACCATTTTCGATGATTATCAGAACTCGTAATAATAGAGATGTTTCGCTGTGTGGCTACATTCCCTTTAATTGACTATTCAAATACTCCTTACCCTTTTCCTTAATTGACTATCAAAATACACCGTGTCCTTTTCGTTAATTTAATATCCAAATTCACTGTGCCATTTTTCCTAATCGACTATCCAAATGTACCGTGTCCCTTTTCTTAATTAACTATCCAAATACTCTGTGTCATTTTCCTTAAGTGACTATCTAAATACACTGTGTCATTTTCCTTAAGTGACTATTCAGATACACTGTGTCCTTTTCCTTAATTGACTATCCAAATACACTGTTTTTTTTTTCTTAATTGACTATCCAAATACACAATACCGCGTCCATTTCCTTAACTGACTATCCAAATACACTCTGCCATTTTCCTTAATTGACTCTCCAAATACACCGTGTCCATTTCCTTCTTTGACTTTCTAAATAGTCAAAAAGAGAATGATGTAGGTCTGTATTTTTATTAAAGTCTCACCATGGTTTACAATAAATACATACATACATAATACATCGTAAACACTATAAGATAGCTATGTCATCTTATTATAAGTGTAAGAGACTATAGTTATACAACTATCAACACATTATAAAAGTAACATTTTACATCAAACTAAAATGATATTAGCAAATATATTACACATTAAGACTATGTAAATGATGCACCAAGAATGAGTAGTGTAAGATTTGAAAAATAAAAAAAAGCAATATTGGGCATTAATTAGTACAAATATCATTTATCCCCTTTGATCAGATTAGACAGGAACTGATTAGCACCATTTACATTGAAGGAAATAAGAATCATGACATGATAAAACAAATTGACATGATTTACATATATAAAAGTGACATGTGTTGGAAAATTAAAGAAGTAAAACAGACTAGAGATACAAAAAGCTAGATCGACGTTGCAGAATTATAAAGCCGGATTTGTCACACATACGAATTAAGTCTGCCGTTGTGAATACATTTATTATTTTTGTTCATCTGTAGAGTTATTAAAATAAGCATTTAGGCTTATTGCTTTATCATATAAATTAGCTCTAATATCATTATATAAATGACATGTAACTCATCTTCCACATAAATATTACAAAATTGACAAAACTCTCTGACTAATTTGAAGTCGTTCATACCATGTATCTCTTGTCTAATTGTGCTACGCTACAACGGAATGTAGAATAAGCTTACCTATGATTTCTTGGCATTATTTAGTTTACAATACGTGTCTGTTTCAAATGTAGTTTTAAATAACTATGTATAATGTATAATATTTATATACCACTTTATTATAAACTGAAGGTTAAAGGTGCACTCTTAACATCAACAATAAATTACGTTTAGCAATAGGAATACTTAAACTTGTAACGTTATTAAACTCAATTTTAGACAGCTTATTTAAAACGCTATAATATATAGAACCTTTGCTATTAAAACAATACAAGAATATTCGTTTATTGGAACTTATATTAGACATACGACTCCGAATTTTAAACGACTCTCAAACTATGATAATTCTTCATCATTTGTTTTACAAACTTGTTATTATAAAAGCATCCCGCCCTTTCTCTCCCGACCCCCGTCCCATTGTAAACCCACCCCGCCCCTTGTCTCCCGTACCTCCGCCCCTGTACCCCAGTCAAAGAAGCAAATCACGCAACAGTACAAGCATAAAAAGGAATTACAATAGAGGTACCGCCTTTAAGATTGTTGTGTTACAGTACAGTGTGGCGAAACCACGTGACTTTTTGATTGGTTTCACGGCAAAGTGCTCGATTCAGGTAGGTTTCGCTTCATAACTTTCTTAATATTTATCGATTTTTTTTTCAACTAAAGCTCACATACCTCTCTAAAATGAGCTCTTTTCTCCACCGCAAAAGGTCAATCGACGTATCTAGTACATTCTGAGATTAGCCCTCCCAATGTCTTGGAAACGAAATAAATCTATGACCGTGTACATGTTGGGAGTGCTATTCTCAAAAAGTACTAAATGAACCAAATTGCCTTTTGCGGCGGAGGAAAGAGCTCACAGTGTAATGGTATATGCGCTCTGTTTGAACAATATTCGTTAAATAGTAAGAAAGTTATGACGAAAAACCCTACCAGAATCGAGCGCTTTGTTTACATTTTTTCCCGTGAAACCGATCAAAATGTCACGTGGGAGATAACTGGTGTTATCAGAATACAAATGAAAACCCTTATAATTATATTCAGTTTCATAGAAAACCTACACTGAAATAAGTCACCTGTTACCCTCGGATTTAATAAATGTTAATGAATGTGTGTCACATTTCATGAGGGGTTGGGACCAACTGATGAAAGAATCAATGGCAATGACTGCATATAAATACGTTGTGTGCAACTTTAAATATGACTTAAATATATATACAGTTATCAACGAAAACAAAGCGAATACACAGATGAACACCCCCACAATATTGTATTAACGTATAAGACGTTTGTGGTAGTATAGTGAATACTGACTAAATCTATATATACTGTCTATGGATGACACGAAATATATATAAATATTGTTGTTGATATTTCGTATTTAATCATCAGTAAAGTTGAAGAGAAACTAAACTCTGATACTAATAACCTTATGCGCGAGGTGATGAATACGGTGTGCTACACCAATTAGCGTTGATGATCATCAATTGCCTCCTGTGAGAGTTGATGGTATGATGATGAGCCTCCAATGAGGTTATTATGTGATGAACCTCCAGTGAGATTTGATAACGGGTCAAACACGTACCCACGAGGGGCGTCGCCTCCACAAACATCTGACTTACCTGTCAAGGTACGGGGATCTCTCAACCCGCTCATTACCAGCTATACACCAGCTGGTGTCACCGAGATGTTACACAACCAGAGGACCAGAGGACTTAGATCCATACACGGAGGCTTAGGCTGTTTTAGACCTTCAAATGATTACACCTAAGACTTCTTTGTTTATCATCGCTTTTGATAATTCTTTCACCCTTATTCAAATTTTCAGAGCTCTCAATAATAAAGATGGGATGACTGTGTCGCTACATTTCTTTTAAACACGTGTCAAACAGTACAAGTGAACTGTATGGGGCGCCATTTTATTATTTAATCACTATTTATAGAAATCCATAATTGAATTAAAGATATCTATAATTCGAATATAAGATATCTATAAATCGATTTATAAATATCTAAAAATGATTTATGGATATCTATATATCTAATATAAAATATCTAAAAATGCTCGTCAATTATTGATATCTTAATATGAATTATGGATATCCATAATTCGAACAGAAAATATCTATCAATCGATTTAGAGATATCTTTAAATGAATTAAAGATATTCATAATTAGAATATAAGATATCTATAAATAATTAATTATATCTATACATAATATAAGATATCGCATTTTCGAATTATAGATATCTTTAATTCAATTATAGATATTTACAAATAGTGAATAAATAGTAAAACAGCGCCCCATAGAACTGTACAGACAAAACGTTCTATACTGACAACACGTTTGGCCTGAAAAACATGATTTTATAGAAAAACAAAAGCATGGGAAGACACAAATCAAGTACTCAGTGACTTGGTAGAAGTCAGAGTAAGACTATAATAGACCGTTAGGGGCACGACAAAACAATATAATAGACCGTTAGGGGCACGATAAAACAATATAATAGACCGTTAGGGGCACGATAAAACAAGTACTCAATGACTTGACAGAAGCCAGAGTAACAATATAATAGACCGTTAGGGGCACGATAAAACAATATAATAGACCGTTAGGGGCACGATAAAACAATATAATAGACCGTTAGGGGCACGATAAAACAATATAATAGACCGTTAGGGTCACGATAAAACAAGATTGAAGACAAACATTTAACGTTACCAACGTTTCGAATTGTGTCTGGTTACGTGGAACGTTGCCTTGGACACTTACTTTTTACGTGGAACGTTGCCTTGGACACTTACTTTTTAAAGTAAATTGATTTTAAAAGGATAACATGATTGTTAAGGCTATAGAACGGGGACTTAATTAAAACTTGTTTTTGATATTATATAGTCGGTTAAATATAAATGGAAGAAGCAAATAAGCCTTAATATAAAACTTGTCGGATGATGACATTTCAATCAATATTTAAACAACACTAAAGGTTGTTTAAATCTCTCTTATTTCACATTACGTTATTTTCATTATATTTGAAATACTATATAACGTTTTCACTGCATTACAGACAACACATAGTGCTTTCTAGAACAAGAAAGTAGAAAGGCAAAAAAAAAATAGGCATTTCTTTCCCACATTCTTTTAATAAGGGCGGCTACAAAGAATACATAGAATTTGTTGTTTCGGCTTAAGGGAGATAACTGCGTGTGCTTGTGCATGTGCGTGCGCGCGTGCTTATGTACGAACGAACGTAGTTAGTATGTTGTGTGCGTGTGTATGTGCGTGTGCGTGCTTGCGTGCGTGCGTATGTACGTATGTATGTGCCTATGTATGTATGTATGTATGTATGTGTGTGCGTGTGTGCATGTGTGCATGTGCGTGCGCGCGTGCTTATGTACGAACGAACGTAGTTAGTATGTTATGTGCGTGTGTATGTGCGTGTGCGTGCTTGCGTGCGTGCGTATGTACGTATGTATGTGCCTATGTATGTATGTATGTATGTATGTATGTATGTATGTATGTATGTATGTATGTATGTGTGTGT
Source organism: Cyrtodaria siliqua (assembly GCA_037043455.1). Classification (NCBI taxonomy): domain Eukaryota; kingdom Metazoa; phylum Mollusca; class Bivalvia; order Adapedonta; family Hiatellidae; genus Cyrtodaria; species Cyrtodaria siliqua. The sequence goes on along the minus strand of JAWPHD010013629.1, from coordinate 61,819 downwards.
GTGCGTGCGTGCGTGCGTGCGTGCGTGCGTGCGTGTATGTTGTTATTTATGTATGTATGTATGTATGTATGTATGTATGTATGTATGTATGTGTGTGTGTGTGTGTGTGTGTGTGTTTGCGTGCGTGCGTGCGTGCGTGCGTGCGTGCGTGTATGTATGTATGTATGTATACATGTATGCGTGTGTGTGTGCGTGTGTGCGTGCGTAAGTGTATGTTGTTATTTATTTATTTATGTATGTATGTATGTATGTATGTGCGCGTGTGCGTGCGTGCGTGCGTGATGTTTAGTTGGTCGTCTATATAACTTATACATACCTATTAAAGTTGTACTTATACATACTTTATTTCAGCGCCAAATTGAATTTGACCCAAATTTAAAGAATCCATGTTGGTACGAGCAAAAAGATGCTGACGGCAAGGGCACACATTTGAGATGCTTACCGTATGTCTTCCTAATAGGCGTGAAGAAATGTGGAACAAGCGATTTGTTTTTCCGTTTGTCCCTCCATCCTGACTTTGAGAAGGCCGGGTTTAAAGAAGCCCAGTGGTTTGCAAGGAAGCGATTCAGTGAGTGACTATTATCTACTCGGGTAAACAATTATATAAAGCACTGAATTACTGTGAATATATTTTATAATATATTTCTTGTTGGAGTGATTTTATTGGCACTACCAAAGTAGGGAGTTATTAAAAGAACATGAAGCTAGCCTGTTACTTGTCTCTCTTGTTTGTGTTTGTTGCTTCCAAGGGATCCCCTTTTCAGTATTTATTAGAAATGAGTATAGTATATGTTAGCAACCAGAATTACCATACATGTTTAGTTTTGTACAAAATAGAATAAGGAATGGTTGACAAACTCGTTTCTCGTTGAACTGCAATCTTTCCAGTTGTCGAACTGCAAATGGCATACTATCGTAAACAATGAACATTCTAAAATGCATCGTTTGTCATGTGACATTTTGAAAAAGAATGTGATAATATGCTTTGGTTTTGATAAATGTCTAAAAATATATCATGGTTTATTTAGGTTGATTTAGGTTTTCAAGGACGCAATTTGATGTTGGTGTCATTACTGAAAATGAGGATGCCTTGTCTTGGCTTTCTTTGGCTTGGTTGCCTTAACCTTCTTTGGTGACTTGGTGGCTGCCTTCTTTGGGGTCTTTGCCTTCTTTGGTTTGGCTGCTGTCGCCGTCTCGTGTGATTTGACCTTCTTGGGCTATTATTTGGAATCAGTGTTCAACTTACTTTTCAATCCAATCTTTCTAATTTTGTTTAAACTTATTTCATTAAATTTCAAATTAGGTCTTTCTTTTATTAAGTGCGATCACTGGTACCCTGCGCTAGCGGGAATGTTCATTTGTATATCAATGTCATCGGTCATTGAATTGTTAAAATAATTAAGTTAGTATTTATTAAGTGGAATTTTAACAAAAGTAAAACCCTGTATTTACTTCCTAAGGTCGCTACATATGGGTTTTTAATTTACTAATACGTAAAAATCAATATTTCGAATACGTGTGTACACAGTTTATGTATAGGATGGAGACTATGAAGAGAAATATTCACCATTAAGAAACCGTAAGGGAGGGAGTGTAGCAACCAACCGCGCTTTCTTATTGGTGATGATTTCTGTTCATTAAAAGGTATGGTAATCACAAAATCTAAATTAACTTACAGAATAATTAAAGTAGATACAAGAGTCGAACATAATGGAATGTAGTTCAACGGCTGCATATGTTATTTAGAGCCGCTCAAAAGAAAGGGGAAGGATAAACAGGATTCCGGGAACCTTTCCTACTCTTACAAGTCTAACTGGAACATAGTATTTGCAAACCACAGTCCTCTAAAAACACCCATTCAAAACCAATAACATTTACCCTTTCGAAGATCCCCGTCTTTATTGACGGTGTAACATATAATATCCCACTTAGAAATATGTTATATTTGTATTTATATATATATATATTTGATTTACTGTCGCAATAATTTAATGCGTATATATTACATTAACACAGTTTAATTCTTATTTAACAGGACAACCAACATCAACATACGATAACTTCAACGAGTACATAAATATGTTCAACCCCGCCGCTTTGAACATTGAAATGATGGCACAGAATACATCTAGGCCGTATACTTATGAAAAAATAACAGGTAGGTAGGTAATCAGTACTCTGAACTAAATTCCTAATTCACTTTTGCATCTTTAATATTTGTTTTAGTTTAACTATATTTTAGAATAGTTATGTGATAAGTATTTTGTTTTGACCAATTGTTTGAAAAATATCTAGACACCTTCTGCGAAAGCGAGACAAAAATGAGCCATCCAACGAGGATAATTACTTCCGTTGATATTGAAGTCACAGTCCGAAATATTCAATATCATATATAAAGAAAGCTTTATTGAGTGTATACCTTTGGTTTCGATTGTAGGTGAGGGTAGTCCGTCTAATTTACATTTAAACAACCACTGGATGAATCTTCCTGGCAACGAAGATACAGAAGAACCCAAATTCGTCATACTGGATTACATCCACCATTTTCTACCGAATGCAAAAATACTCATAGTATTCAGAGATCCGGTTGACAGGTAAATGATGTCGAACAGCAAATGTAGCACAAAAAGTAGTCAAATTAAACATGATATATATATTAAACTTGAACGTGTGTTTAATAGTACGTCCTATATTAGATATTATGAGCATACATTATGAAATACTGGAGGTAGCCGAGCTATTTCATAATACGAGTATATACACCTTAAATTATGGTCGCTGACATTTCCTTTGTATTTGCAGAGATGTACATGAATTAATTGAAATTGTAGCATGGTCGTTGGAATTTCCTTTGTAGTTGCACAGTTGTAAATCATTTAATTGAAACTGTAGCATTGTCGTTGACATTTCCTTTGTATTTGCACAGTTGTAAATCATTTGGTTGAAGTTGAGGCATGGTCGTTGACATTTCCTTTGTAATTGCACAGCTGCAAATCATTTAATTGATAATAACACTTATCAGAACGACAAGTATACTTTAACTACCAGTTTTCGGAAGTTAGAGTATGACAGACAGATGAAATGGAAATGCTACAAAAACTCACATGTGGATGTTCAAATCAACCAACTCGATAAGCCCATACTGTATTACTTACTGAATACTTTCATATTATCTTGTTTACTTTATATTTACCTAAATGTGCAATATTTGACGATATTCTATGATCTTGTGCAAGGAGGCAAGGCAAGCCTCCATATTTAACGTTGTTAAGGAGCTACTTTTTAAACAAACGAAAAGGTCTCAAAATAAAACGTCAGCAAATATCTATACGGTCATAATGTTTTGCTAAGTTTGAGAGAAATAAATTGAAGCAATGTTTGGTCTGTTTGACTCACATACTCATTTGAACTTTAATTGATAATCAGCAGAAAGTCGTTTACTAACGTTCCAAAGTCAGTACATTCGAAAAAAATGCGTCAAATAATCATTTTAACACATATAACGTCCTATATGGGAAGATGACCCCTACTGGGAGACAGAATCATAAACGCTTCTAGCTTACTTTCTGAATCCCGTTACTAATGGTAATGTTAGTAATGTAAATCATGAACATGTTTCATATATAATGTAAATTGTTTCATACATACTGTAAAGTTTTTCATATATATAAATGTAAAATGCATTACTATTTGCGAAGATTTGTTCCGCAAAAACAGTATTTACCTCGCTTATCTGTGAAATGAGCTATAAGTACAGCAACATGTATTTAGAAATATATTGGACTTATAACTACACCTAACTAAAATTAATTGACTCACAGAATCGTGTAGAATATATAAATCACCAGGATATAACTATTAAATGCTGCTGGATTGGTTAAACATTTCAAAATTGGTTGCTTAGTTATCGAATATATTTGTACTTGTATAGGTATTGTCTCGCCTTTTCGAAGAAAAAAAGAGACATAGGTGTTGCTTTTCCGGCGTCGGCGGTGGCGGCGAAGGCTTCAACGTTCAAGTTTTGCGTTTAGTTCATTTTCTCACAAACTGTATGCGGTAGACCGTTCAAACTTTGCTTATAGGTGTATCTTCGGTGGTACATCGCAACGTGACAAACCAAAGGTGGATGTGACCTTGACCCTCAAATTTTGCGTTTTGGTCTCTTTTTCACAAACTGTATGCACTGGACCTTTCAACCTTTGCTTATAGTTGTATCTTCAGTGGTACATTGCAACGTGACAAAGAAAATGTGGATGTGACCTTGACCCTCCAAGCAAAAGGAAGATGACCTTTTAATTTTTACCCACAAATTTTGCGTTTAGGTCTCTTTTTCACAAACTGTATGCATTAGACCTTTCAAACTTCGCTTATAGTTGTTTCTTGGGTAGTACATCACAATGTGTCAAAAAGCAAATGTGGATGTGACCTTCACCATCCAAGCAAAGGGCAGATAACTTTAATTATTACATTTACATCACTTTCTCGTGAACTATAATTATGCAATGGATGCTTTAAACCTTAGTTTATAGCTTATAATCTTTGGAAGACAAAACATTCTATTTTGACATAGTTGTGTCTTGGGTAGTGCATCTTTTTGGACGCATGGATTTCATCTACGATTTTGTCCTACTTTTTGGAGCTGATACTTTTTTTTTTATAGAACGGCATTTTGTTTTAAACAAATGCATTTAAATGTCAGCTCAGCAAACTCAATTGTTTTCAGTCATTAAAATGTTTACAAACTTTCATTTAATCATCATTTATCTTTTATTTTTAAGTCCCGCCCCCATTAGGCGAGACATGTGAATCCGCGGATTTCTTGCGAATAATTGAGGTTTTGATTTGTATCAATCTCAAAATAAAACAAACTTTAATTTTGTATAAATATTGATCTATTGTAAAATATGGATCATAGTAATTCTCTATTCTGTAATGATATTATTAGTATCAAATAAAGTCGATATTGTCAACACTTTTATCTTTGTGATTGACTTGTGTTCTGTGAATTCTACATTTTCTGTTCGACTTTTGAATGCTACTTTTCCAGTTCGACTTTAGAATGCTACATTTCCTATTTGACTTTAGAATGCTACATTTCCTGTTTGACTTTAGAATGCTACATTTCCTGTTTGACTTTAGAATGCTACATTTCCAGTTCGACTTTAGAATGCTACATTTCCAGTTCGACTTTTGAATGCTACATTTCCTGTTCGACTTTTGAATGCTACATTTCCTGTTTGACTTTAGAATGCTACATTTCCTGTTTGACTTTAGAGTGCTACATTTCCTGTTTGACTTTAGAATGCTACATTTCCAGTTCGACTTTAGAATGCTACATTTCCAGTTCGACTTTTGAATGCTACATTTCCTGTTTGACTTTAGAATGCTACATTTCCAGTTCGACTTTAGAATGCTACATTTCCTGTATGACTTTAGAATGCTACATTTGACTTTAGAATGCTACATTTCCAGTTCGACTTTAGAATGCTACATTTCCTGTATGACTTTAGAATGCTACATTTCCAGTTCGACTTTTGAATGTTACATTTCCTGTTCGACTTTTGAATGCTACATTTCCTGTTTGACTTTAGAATGCTACATTTCCTGTATGACTTTAGAATGCTACATTTCCAGTTCGACTTTTGAATGTTACATTTCCTGTTCGACTTTAGAATGCTACATTTCCAGTTCGACTTTTGAATGTTACATTTCCTGTTCGACTTTTGAATGCTACATTTCCTGTTTGACTTTAGAATGCTACATTTCCTGTATGACTTTGGAATGCTACATTTCCAGTTCGACTTTTGAATGTTACCTTTCCAGTTCGACTTTTGAATGTTACATTTCCTGTTCGACTTTTGAATGCTACATTTTCTGTTCGACTTTTGAATGCTACATTTCCTGTTTGACTTTAGAATGCTACATTTCCAGTTCGACTTTAGAATGCTACATTTCCAGTTCGACTTTAGAATGCTACATTTCCAGTTCGACTTTTGAATGCTACATTTCCTGTTTGACTTTAGAATGCTACATTTCCTGTATGACTTTAGAATGCTACATTTCCAGTTCGACTTTTGAATGTTACATTTCCTGTTCGACTTTTGAATGCTACATTTCCTGTTTGACTTTAGAATGCTACATTTCCAGTTCGACTTTAGAATGCTACATTTCCTGTATGACTTTAGAATGCTACATTTCCAGTTCGACTTTTGAATGTTACATTTCCTTTTGACTTTAGAATGCTACATTTCCTGTTCGACTTTTGAATGGTACTTTTCCTGTTCGACATTTGAAAGCTACATTTCCTGTTCGACTTTTAAATGCTACAATTGGTGTTCGAAGTTTGAAGCTACATTTCCTGTTCGACTTTTAAACGTACTTTTATTGTAAATGCTCTGTCTGTTTGGAAGTTTGCAGTTAAATCTCAGGCTAGTTTGCTTTCCAAATTCGGGTTATAATAGTATTTTGTTATTGAACGGTTGTATATGGCAGCTGTTCATGAGAGGTAACATACTTTGCAACATATTCCACGCCCCTATAAATGGCTTAAGTGTCGGCCTAAGGTAGTTTAATGGCGGCCGGTAAATAATTATCGTTGCTTTTTGTAAAAAGGGCGTTTTCACTAATTTAAAGTGCCATTATTGGTTTATAACACATTGCTGATCTATTTGTTACATTTTTCAAGCATTGTCATGTTAAAATTGCAAGTTTTGAATTGTTTGTGCTTATATGGAAATGAGTGTATGAATACTATATTTTGACATCTCAGTGTTTAAGTTTTTTAAGGGAGCATTCATTCATGAGACAAGTTCTTTCTTAGAGTATACATGACCCCCACTTTTCTATTGATTTTTTTTGTCAGCATATAGGACATTTGTGATGAGAATGTATGTTATTATTTTTGAAATTGGGCCTAGATATAAATGACAACATGGCATTTAAATGTTAATACATACACAACTCACTGCAAAAACCAATGAGCGTTACAGCCACAAATATCGGGTTTCATGATCCCAAAGGACCAGTAATTAATAATATGATCTCAAAGGACCAGTTAGTAATAACATGATAAAAAAGGACCAGTTAGTAATAACACGATCCCGAAGGACCACTAAGTAATAACATGATCACAAAAGAAGAGTTACTAATAACATGATCCCAAAGGAACAGTTAGTAATAACATGATCCCAAAAAGAACCAGTAAGTAATAACATGATCAGAAAGGACCAGTACTAATAACATGATCCCAAAGGAACAGTTAGTAATAACATGATCCCAAAGGACCAGTAAGTAATAACGTGATCAGAAAGGACCAGTTAGTAATAACATGACCCCAAAGGACCAGTAAGTAATAACATGATCCTAAAGGTAGTCGGGAGACTTTTCAAAAAAATGAAACATCGGATTACGCTCGTATAAATAACTCTGGGTTATAGTAAGTGTATGAGTGTGTGTGTGAATGCGGGGGTGGGGGCGGGGGCGGGAGTGGTGGTGGTGGGGGTGGGGTTGGAGTAACGTGAGAGTTGGGTAGGGGAAATGGCATTGCCATCAAGTGAAAGAAATCAGAAGACATTCCGCGAAAAATAATGTCGTTTTTTAAAACATTGGCCGATGTATAGTATTACAAAAAAATAACAACAAAACAAAATAAAAACATATACAAATTACGCAAGGCATGGCGATTTGAGCATACATAATGCTATCCCGGTTACTAGACAACGATTATGTCAAGATATCCATACAGTTTGTTAAACCGACTTTTAAAGGTACACATGGCAATCTTGAAGTGATTAACGAGCATTCAGTATCATTTGGACTTTTAAACTCGCTTGCGAGCCTCTGGCGAGTATTTATCACTTTTCGACACGAGTCAAAATACAACTGAAATTCTAAGTTACCAAACATGTAATTTTTTTATCATGCAACTGTTTTAAATAACATAATTTACCTGAAAAACAATGGAAATGTAAAGTTTACGTCTGCTGCCGTCAAAATACAAATGGAGGATAGTTTGTCAGGAGAAGTAACTTTGGCGAAAAACGTTTTCGGCGTTTAAGTATATTTAATATCGATAATAAATGCAAATACTTGCTTTGGAAAAATGCATGGCATTTCTAAATTGATAAGCATAAAACAATGGTGTACATTTGTGATTTAAATGGCTGATTCCTGACTTTTTAAGTCATCGAATAATAGCGCGTGTAGCCACTTCAAGTGTTTATGAAGCATTGAAGCCGTATGTGTAATAGTCCCTCTACCATTTAAGCAACGAGAAGAATCCCTCGTTGACTCGCCATTATGTACGGACTTGTTTGAGTGATTGTGTTTACTGTTACGAGTCTGTCTACAGTCTAAATGATGCAGACACATTGCTGCCACAATAGAATACCACGCCGTAGTACACGATGTCCCACCCAGTCACTTTTTACCTGACACACGGCCAACCAGATGTAATATTACCCATTATGTGCTCGTCAAGCAAGGTCACAAGTAACTACTGCCATTTTTAAAGTATGACGAGGCCAGATGACTCGATCCCACGACCTCCCGATTTCAGACCGGACACTCTACCCGTTCCAAGGCGTAGATTAGCATCTATTTCCCCTTTATTGTTGTTTGTGTTGAATGCGTGGTTTTGGTTGACTGTGTCCTACGAATGCTACATTTCCTGTTCATCTTTTATACTTACCTTTGTTATTTCTATCTGCAGATTGGACAGTATCCTAGCTATGAACTTTTATGTTATATCTGTCTGCAGATTATACACTATCCTAGCTTTGACCTATTTTGTTATTTCTATCTGCAGATTGTACAGTATCCAAGATATGACCTTTTTGTTATTTCTATCTGCAGATTGGACAGTATCCTAGCTATGACCATTTTTTTGTCATTTCTATCTGCAGATTATACAGTATCCTAGCTATGACCTATTTTTGTTATTTCTATCTGCAGATTGTACAGTATTCTAGCTATGACCTAAATTGTTTATTTATCTATTTTTGTTACTTCTATCTGCTGCTTATTTCTTTCTGTAGATTATACTCGGATTACTATCATGAATACGGGACGTTAATGCCCACGAACAATCCTAACCCGTACCAGTTCCATATGATTGTCACGGAGGGTATACAACTGTACAAGAACTGTTTCCAACATCATTCAGTCAGAAGCTGTGTGTACAACCCAACTTTGAACCAGAAAACTAGAGTAAGATATTTTACCATTAACATAAACAAAGGATAAAGTATACAATTCTAACAGTATATATATAAAAATAACGCTACTGTTCAAGCATTGATGATTTATCCCGCAGTTAAAGCGTAGTAGAAGTCATGGGTTCGAAACACATATACGCTATACTATTTTTCCGAGAATGGGTTTGTGTTTTTGATGTTGCTTTGTCGATCGCAGGAGTAGAAATGAAAAGGTTCGCTATAAAATTGCCATATATACGGGTTTCCAGCCATATTTCAGTAGCTTGAATTTGGTAGTAAAGATAGATATAAAAATCGAACAGGAAAAGCAGCATTCAAGGACGATAATCAACCACAAAAACATACAGAAACAAAGAACGAAAAAGATGAATAACAAGCCAACTAAGACATCAGAAACACAAATGGCTTGACAATAGGGCAACCGCCTTGGAACGGCCAGTGGCAAAAAAGGCCACTTGGGGTTTAACCCAGGTTCTAGGGTGCACCAAACCTCACACTTACCCTGCTGTCAACCCAATAAAACGGGACAATGTAAATAATGAAATCACAGCCATGAACTATTCTCTAACCAACAAGGCAACATTAATAGGCAATATAAGTAAAACACAAAGATGTTCGTGTATATATAATACAAAAAAACAATAGCTTAGAAAGCCACAAAGGAAGTACTCAATGACTTGGCAGAAGCCAGAGCAACAAGAGAATAAACCATTGGGGGCACGGCAAGACAAGACTGCAGACAAACATCAAACGTCAAAGTCCTTTTGGGCTTTAGGTAGACGTCATCATATGGTCCACAACCTGTCCTGTCATCGCACAATCAAAGAGGAAAGCATAGTGGCGAACTGTAAATGGGTCCAACACCAAGCATGCACAAGTTTTACAAAGATAGTATGACATTTATCATGACCAAGGATCTTACGAAGTTTGTAAATCACGTCACCATAGAAGTCAGGTTGTGATAATCCTTGTCGCAGAAGATTTCTCAAATTACTTTTATATTTGAAAAGAAGATAAGGGTTACGATAATACAATTTGGCAAATGTTAACGAAGTTGATGGTAACGGTATAAAGATGATGGAATAGCTTTTTAGTTATACAAAGATTACGAATATTGAAGTCCTCAACTCGAGTACCAGCTCTAGAAAAACTAAGTTGAGACACATAGACCTCATAAAAAGTTGCTCGGGTAACATCCCCATCTAAATGGAGATAATTAACAATAACAAATTTTAAATCATCTCTCTTGTCGTATATTTTGCTAATTATTTCACCATTTTCAATGGAGAGATGTAAATCAAGAAAAGAAGCGTTAGTATCAGAAATATTAGCTTTGTTAAGCTGAAGTTCTTTAAGATATATATTATTAACCATAGTAGAAAAGAAAGGGTTGTCAATGTTTAATATGTCATCCAGACATAATCCACATCATCCATTGTAAACCATTGTAAACCAAATGTGAACCAATATGAGCAAGGCTCATTCTATGGGAATGAATCCCTTACACCTCTCTCTTTGTCCATCTCTCTCAGTGGTGTTGTGTTGGTAGTTAGGTGCATTATGGAAAACAACCACAGAACCGAAAATCCATTCGTCGGAGAAGGCTCTGGACATGTCAAGCGTTATAGAGAAACATCTCCACTCCTAGCAAAACGTGACGAAAATCTTACTCACATGACTCATAACAAAAGAAAGAGCGGCAACGACCAAGAACGACAACTCTTGTACACTAATAAAACAGTAAACAAAATTACACTTAAACTAAAACCCACAGGGACCTCAGGGACTTGGGCAACTGGGTAAATAATGAATAAAATAAAATAATAAATAGCCATGAAATGGCACTGTTACACACTGTCCGGAAAATGACGTCTTGACATTTAAATTGAAAAAAAAATCAAATTATTTCAACTTGACTCTTACGCAATTAATTAATCAAAGAAATAATAAATATTTACTAAACACAAATACCATTACAATGTCAGCGTCTGAAATCAGATTTAAGTATTAAATCTCTAGTTAAATTTATAAACAGTGTCTATAAGAACATATATACGAGTAGTCCTTATCAGCTTTTCTCTCTCCTGCCCATGAAAAAATCGTGTCCCTACAATAAAATATTAACATTATGTGAGGACTGTCTTCCTGAAATATATAGTTCAATTGAATTGAAGACAAAATTATAATCATTAAACCTCGACGCGTAGCTAAATCGTTTCGCACTCGTAATCGTTTCGCATGCATAATCAGATCGCATAAAGTAATAAAATTTCGCAACCATTTGTATGTAACATATGTCTGCTACACACTTGAATCATACTCATTATATGACTTCTTCTTTGTCTTTCATAAATCTCTTGAATTTCCGTAGTATTCAGAAATTCTCTACTCTCTTTCCGTTATGTCACAGTATTTGCACCTTAATATATACAGAAATTACTCCATCACTGCCTTCAATATCCTATGTGTAATATCAGAAGTCAATGAATCCAAAACTCCTGAATTTAACAATCTGCCTAATGTTTGTAGCTTATGTCCACTGGCCTATTAACTATTTGGTTGACATAGAATGTGTCAAACAATACAGGTTGTCTACGTTCCCTCTGTGTCCTCCTAGGTAGTGGCGATGGTGCTAATGTTGTATACTCTAAGCCATTTGCTAAGTTCTCTGCTTCCTTTCTTCCGACTTGTCCGGTATCCGTTATGTCTATGACATGTACCTCTTCTCTCGCTATTCCCTTAGCTTCCGTTTCCCCCGATGCTATCTCTTCAGCTACTGTTTCCTCCTATGCTATCTTTGTAGCTGCTGTTTCCTTAGATGGCATCACCCGTGCTCCCTTATTTTCTTCAGTTAGACTGTCTGTGTTACTATCATTTATATCAACATCTGGTTCTCTTGAAATCTCTTTATCAGTTCCGTCCTCTACGGTTACTATTTCTCTGTTACTTTATCAGGTTTTTGGGCGTCCCCATGATGGTATATATTCACTACATACTCAACGCCCGATTCATCTTCATCCTCATCTTCAGTGGCTCAGTTTTACTTCTCTCTTTAGGAGCTACCTCGGTGTCATCTTTCTCTTCGGCTGCAACTGTCTCTTTTGCATTACCAGTTGGTTGTACCAAAGTCTTTCTAGGTTTTGGTACTGGCCTTAGTACCTCTATCTCCTCCTTATCCGTACTACTTTCCATTGATCCTAGTGGGAACAAATGATTCCTATGTAGTTTCTTCTCTTTTCCATCTGGTGATTTCATAATGAACACAGGAATGTCAGGATTTGACTGGCTAACTATTTCATAGACATCTTTTCAAACTTCTCTGCAATCTTATGTTTTCCAGAAAGCTAGTATGTTTACCAATACTTCATCTCCAATCTCTATTTTAGATGCTTTGGCTTGCCTGTCATACAACGACGTCTGCTTTAAACGTGCCTTATCAGTGTTTTGTTTCACTATGTCTTGCGTTGCTTTCATCCGTTTCTTCAGATCTTCTATATGCGTAGATGTTGTCCGATTGTTGGTTTCAAGTGGAGTGCTGTTCTCTCTTTATGTGACTCTTCTTCTTCAACCTGATCATGTCTACTGTACTGAACAGTGTGGGTACTTCTTCTATTCTCGGGAGTGCTTAAGTGTCTTTGACTGATCTGTTGTTCAACATTCTATAGTCCACACACATCCTTAACTTTCCATTTTTCTTCCTTATTAGAACAACATTCGATGCGAAAGGAGATTTGGATTTCTAATCATCCGGTTTGCTAGAAGTTGTTCCAGATGTTTGCGAACCTCGTCTATCATCGCAGGTGGTATACGCCGAGGTCGCTGTTTGAATGGAGTTTCATTCACTAAGTCAATTCGGTGTTTAATCTTGTCGCATTTGCCTATATCGGAGTCGTCTTTTGAGAATATGTATTTATGTTTTAATAGAAGTTCCTTAATCTGTCTATCTTGTTCTGTACTAAGGTTTGGTTCTATAAGGACCTCTTCCAATAGCTGTGAATTTCTTTCAGTTTCATATATCTTATCAAATACCGAGTCATCAACGGTGACTGGTTGTAATTCACAAAGTATTGCTTTTGGATTTACGGTGACCGTATTGGTTGTGAGGTTTGAGATGATTATGACTTCCCCGTTGTTATTATATATAAAGTGAGTTACTGCTGGAGTAATATCAACAAAGTCTGGTAAAGCAGATTCTTCTGTTTCTTGTAGAAATGCACATGTAGGCTGGCATTCAAGTTCTCTGTCTGTATATCATTTAATGTTAACAGATTCATTAGGTCCTGTCTGTATCTTTGTAGTTTCTGCACTCCGCACCAACGCAATTTTGTTCTTATTCTTTTTAAGTTCCTTGACTTTGATTGTCATACATGGAAATGCCAAAAAACTTGGCGTATGTAGACTAGCACGTTGCAGAAACAAGTCTACGAAAGTAGTTCTACATTTACTCATCATCTCAGTCAATATGTTTCAAGTGGTAACGGTGTCTTCTCGTTGAAAACTGTATCTGGTGTTATGAGAAACATGCATTGTAGTGGCGCTGTTTGAGGAATCCCAGTTACGGTAAGTATTGCTTCAATATATCCAAGGTATGGAAGGTCGTTGCCATCCGCACACTCTATCTTTAATAATTTGTCCAAAGGTATAAATCAATGTCCGAAAGGTTGTGATTATAAGAAGATTTACAAACAGTACTTATGCAACTCCCTGTGTCCAATCCAATAACGCTAATGTTTCAATGTTATTAATTTCTATCTTTACTTGGTTGGTATCCCCAACCAAATTGCGACGTTTCTTATTGTTAATGCCTTTGTTCAATCCCGCAACAGATGCACGCACTAGTTTAAATGTGGACAGTTCCTCGCTATATGTCCCTTCTCGTTACAATGATAACATGTCAGAAGGAAGTTTTTAGATGCTATGGATCTGCTTGGTTGATACTGCATGTTTCCTCTCTGTTCTCTAAATGGTCCGAGGTTTCTCACTGATCGTCCATATCCTCCTCGGTCGTAACCTCTTCCAGGCTTTGCGGTAAATCTCGTTTGTTCTTCAAGTTCACTTTTCGACTTGCTACCTGCCTTCAATGCAGCTTTGCATTTCTTGATCTCTGGCTTCTCAGTTTTTAATTCCAGTTCTATTTTCCGTAACTCAATTTTAAATTTGTCATAATCCTTTATAGAGTCGTATTTTAGAGTCGTATTTATATGACAGGTGTTTCTCCTCTGTTCTAAGTTCCTAATAAACTACACATTTCACATATGGTTTCATTTTATGTTGAATACCTTTAAGTGTAATGGCTTGTGTAAATGTTTCTTCAACTCCTGCAGTATATGCTGATATAGTTTCGTTCGGTTGTTGTTGACTAGCATAAAACTTTCTCTAAATTGTTTCCTTGGTGTCTGTAGCACCGAACGTACTCTCAAATGTATCAATCAATTCTTTAATGGTAACGTTCACCCCTAATCTACGTAAAATGTCCCCTGCGTAACCTTTCACAGATGTCCTCAATCCTAGTAGGATTTGTTTCTCCGGATACAACTTCTCGCCTAACAGTAATCTCTCCTTTACCTTCCTCAACATAAAAGATTGATATCTTCGGATACCGGTAATTGTCTATCTTCTGTATTCTCTCTGTATCCGTCCTAGTCGTTGGTGATGGGGTTGATGTCACATACTGTGATCGCCTAACCTTCTTTAATGTGAATGCATGTAATGACTCTAACACATTTCGGTCCTCTGTAGACAACTTCTGCATGGCTGGTGCTCCTCCTGTTGCCATTTCTATTTTATTTCCTTCGTCTTTCGTAACACTGGTATCTCCTTTTCCTGATGACATTTCTATCCTTTACGCTCAAAGCAAATTGTCTATTTCTTCTATTTATCGAACTAAACTCTTCTAGTATTTCAAATAATATAGTCCAGTATAGAACACTATGCCTCCTATGTGCCTCTTG
The DNA here is from genome assembly GCA_037043455.1 of Cyrtodaria siliqua. Lineage (NCBI taxonomy): Eukaryota > Metazoa > Mollusca > Bivalvia > Adapedonta > Hiatellidae > Cyrtodaria > Cyrtodaria siliqua. Next base: position 46,653 of record JAWPHD010013629.1, on the reverse strand, counting down.
TCACTATATCTCTTCACTATAACTCGTATACGTGTATCTTTTCACTGTAACTCTTCACTATATATATTATGTGTCTCTTGTTACTATATGTCTTCACTACAACTCTGATATATGTGTATATGTGTCTCTTGTCACTAGATATCTTCACTACAACTCTTATATATATATGTCTCTTTTCCCTATAACTCTTCACTATATATCGTATATGCCCCTTGTCACTAGATCTCTTCACTATACCTCTGATATGTGTCTCTTTTCACTATAATATTTCACTATATATCGTATGTGTCTCTTGTCACTAGATCTCTTCACTATAACTCTAATATGTGTCTCTTTTCACCACATTTAATAAACAAATAAACAATAAGCTGACTTTAAAAGTCTACGTCTATCACTATCTGTTGTAAGTGTCTATATCACTGTAACTCCTCAACTCAAACCAAAGTGTCTATATCACGATGTTAATAAAAAATCAACGCAGGTTCAAGGCACATAAGTCCAATCACAACGTCGTCAAATAAAGTTCAAGTGCTATTAACTACTTATCACTAAATAATTCAATTCATGATTCAACTCACTCTCTTAACTTAAATTATGTATAAGGCTGCAATATCTTCCCTCTAATACAAGAGTCAATTCTTTTTCAGTAATATCATATTCAGTAGTGTCCATGAATCACCTTAACTATTTTATAAATGAATCACCTTTAGTTCACTATCAACGTATGAAGCACTTAAATTTAAATGCTCCGCCTTAACTGCTTTGCTACAGATACATATAACTATGGTCTCATGTTAATAAATATCAAATAGTGACATACAATATCCACAATGTACTCTGTTGATCCGATAGATCTTCTGAATTCTATACCAAATTCAATTGCAAAGAACATATTGTATTTAAAGCTACAGAATTTGGTGTACTGCCACCTTAGTATTCTAGTGTAATGCCACCTAAGTATCGTCCCACTGGTGAAAAAAGGTACCAATTGACATTTTCTTAGTTTTGAGAAAAACGCAATTGAAGTTTTGGATTGCTGCGAAAAATCACATACTGCTATTTAAGTGGTGCAACTTTGCACAACTGGGAAAAATACTATTAAGAATATGATAGTAAATGTTTATTTCACTAATCTTTCTTTCTAAAGATGATGTTTGCCGTTTTTTTTACTTGGTTCCATTTTGCATGAAACAATTTCGGCATTCTCAGATGATACCTTTTTGCTCCAATGGGATGATACACTCTGTACATTTGAAAACGCACATCTTTTTGCTGATGAAATTTATTATGATCCCATGAAGCTACAACAACACAATTTTGAATGAATGTACTGAGTGTATTATAGTTGTCCTGGTAATACTGTACATTTTAAGTGAAAAAGCATCAGGTTAATTTTAAAATATAATTTTTACCCTTGCCCAAAGATCTAATAACCAAAAACACCATTAAAATGATAAATGCACAAATGTAATAATGTGTGCAATAAGGTACCATATGATGGCATATGGCAGTTGGTACATTTTTGCACAAAATAAATGATATATAATGTATTGTTTCATTAATGCAAAAAAGGTACCATAATGACACACTTGGTCCCTTTTGCACCAAGGAAATGATAGAAATGTGAATGGCCTTCTTATTACATGTATGCCATAAAATCCTTAACTGAAGGAATATAGCTTAGATTCTTTATACAGTATGAAGATTACATGAAATTATAATGAAATATGTCAAAAAGGTCATGTTTGGCCAAAATGTCGGATGGTACCTTTTTGCATCAATGGGACGATATGTTGGTTGGTGCTATGTCACCCAAGTATTTTAGTGTACTGCCACCTAAATATTTTAGTCTACTGCCACCCAAATATTTTAGTGTGTTGCCACCTAACTAATTTAGTGTTGTCATTTAATTCTATGGTGTCAATATATCTGAACTCCTAACACAATTCAATATTCAATCTCGTTTCCAAATTCTCAGGTTAATTAATCAACACACATTCCGACAACGGACACTCTTTACGTGTTTCAATGTCTGTACAATTTCTAAAATAACCGATGACGCTCAACAGACCAGATTATTTTCAAAGAATATGAAATTCAGCTAAAGTCAATAATTAATGACTGTGTGATTAATTAATACTTGTGTAATTAAATATAAACAATACTACGTATGACACAATGCGTCCAGTGTAATGTAATTGAAGAACAAATGTAATCTGCTACACAATATACCTGTAAATAATACCATTTAATTTAGAAAATGATACTAATTAATTTAATCTCAGCTATTTCACCACCTGCAATAAACACCTGAAATAAACACAATACTAGACATGCATACACATGTACTTCTCTAAAAACCACAGGGACCTGAGGGACTTGGGCAATTGGGAAAATAATAAATAAAATATAGTAATAAATAGCCACTTAACTCCGAAACATCTGCATCAATATCAGGTTTAACCTTCTGAACGCTAACGTTAAGTCTGTTTATTTCTTCAAAGAGCTCGCGTTTGTGACTGACTCTCGACTGTTTCGTTGCGATCATGTCTTTGCGATTCAGTGTGTGGATCGTTTGTTTCAAAATCTCAATGTCTGCATTATTTTCTGTACATAAACTAGCAATGTTTGTGTCACTAGAAAAACTCATGCTTCGCATATTTAATACATATTTCATATCGCTGAACTCAGCTCCTTCAAGTAATAAGACCATAACATGAACGTCTCGAGAGATTTGTAGTCAACGCTCTCACCAGAACGGGTATTTTTCCTCTTTTTGAGTTCATTTTTTAGGTCAAATGGATACCACTCGGGCGGCAGCTTTTACGGCTTCGTAAATCGTGTATCTAATATCCTTTAAGTTTAATACATCTGCGCATGTGTCCGAAAACAATTGGTTGATAAACATGTCCTTCGTAAGGTTGTTTACAATGTATATACGTTTGACACTGTCGCATAATCATCTTCCGTTTTATTCTGATTATGTGTGTCCAGATATTGCATACGAATAGTGATAATTCGTTGGATTATTTGTGAATGAATGAATGGTGTTTTACGGCACGTCAACACATAAATAGGTCATATTGTGCGCAAAAAACGACTAAAGATGAAGAAATTAAGTAGTAATTAAAAATTAGTGTAAATATATAAAGATAAAACTATTAAAAAACAAGGGAGGGATGATATGGTAGTAATATAAACTATATATGTAAATCAACAAATGCCCGTCAACGTGTATATAAACAAGTAAATATATATAAGAACACATTATAATGATTTATATAGTCTGATTTTTTTTAGGAAATATAGAACAAGACTAAAATCTATAGTATCAAATAACTCTTTCATAGTATTAACATTGTAGTACCTTTGACGCATAGGATCAAAGTCTACACATTCCAACAAGATGTGTTTGACCGTTAACCGTGAAAAGCAGGGTATACATTCTGGTAATTGCTCACTTGTAATGAAACGTGTATGCCCTATCCTGCACCGGGCTAGGACAACTTCTTCTCGACTAATGGGTCTACTAGAAGAACGCCATTCTCCAAATAAAGGTTTAATTTAATGGAGTTTATTGTTAACTGACAAATCCCAAGCGGCTTGCCAAGAGTTACGAATAAATGTGTTAATACAACTTTTAAAATCAGTATAAGGTAATTTAATACAACTTTTAAAATCAGTATAAGGTAATTTAGCATTATATATATGCAAACCAAATGCTGCTTTAGCAGCACAATCAGTTCTATCATTACCATGCATACCTACATGGCTTGGAAGCAGACAATAATAACATTGTCAACTATAAGAGAATTGTACTTTTCTAAAAGTTGAAGCACAACTGGGTTATCTTGTTTCGTATTACCCAGTGCTTGAAGAGATGAAAGGGAATCAGAAAATATTACAAAATGGTCATCATCAGATTCCTGAATATAATTTAAGGCAAGTTCATTTCAAGTGCATTTGCCTTAAGTTCATTTGAAAAGATAAAGGCCTTGTCAGGCAGGCGGCACTTTAAGCTGTGTTTGTGAACAACAACTGCTGCAGCTACCTTATCTCCATCTTTAGAACCATCTGTGTATATATGTTGAAAGATACTATTTCGATTTAATTTCATTAAATTTACTTTGAAAGACAGTAGGGTCTGTACTGGATTTGTTACTATTACAAAGATCAAAAATAAGTGTTGGTGTTTCCAAAGTCCACGGTGGAATTTGTTGTGCTTTGTACTTGGCAATCAAATTTAGGTCGATTTCAGTGCCTCTTAATTTTGGATTATTTGTGTCCAGGTGTAACATACTAATACAAATATGTACAGACAATTTGATGTTTTAAGATTTATGTCCACGTTTATGTAATCCCAATGAGATTGCGTTTGAAAATCTTATTGAAATTGCATTTCAAAAAAATCTGAACTCAAATATACTTGAATATGTTTACACGAATCTTTCAGTTTAATATGTTTACACATTTATCTAGGCAGTGCTACCCTTAATTTATAAATGCATACTTGATAAACACGTGAGTTAGTCAATATACACATGACCTTGAGCATGACATAAGCTGAGTATGGATCAATACTCAGCTAATCATTCAAGTAAGGCACTGTCTAGTGAAAAGTGTAAACATACATAAACTGCGAGTTACATGCAAAAGTATTCAAGCTTATTATATACTTTACTGTGAAAACAAACACATATCCTCTATTTATTTAAGTTCTAATTTGTATCTTTTGTTAATTAACTTTCAAATGGAGTTCCCCCAAAGGGAACATACTCCTTAATAATTATAATTTGTTGGATTATTTGTATCCAGGTTTAAAGATGGACGGATACAGAGAGATGAAGGAGACTATTCTAACCATACTATCAGTAAAGAATAAGATACAATAGTCTAACATTAACGCATCGATACGAAGGTTTGGGGACCCATTTCCCAAAGATAAATGATCATCGAAAAAGCATGGAATGCTTGTTTATTTACCACTAAGTACGAGTCTACCTACAAAAGTGTCCTCTAACAGACGCTGGGCGAGTAAAGATCTTTCTTTCAATAGCATTGATATATTGAACAGTATCTTACTTTTATGAAAAATAAAACAACAAATTAACAAGTTAGCTGTACCAAATACAAAACTTTATTGATATTTCATTGTTTTAGAACAAAAATAAAACCAAAATGAAAAACCTGCTTCTATGTTTTAATATGTCGACTTCATACAACAGTTGTATTGAGAGGACCTCATCATCTGTACCAAAATTGAACAAGCAAGGTTTTACGCAAGCGTAAAATAGCTTCCGAGAGACAAGAAGTTAACATAATAATATATCAAGTCACGGTGTTAAAACAATATTGAAAAAAATAAATGTTGTCACGGAGACATAAACACGCCACGACTGTTTTTTCTTACGTTATTCCCCATTTTTACCATCAGTTCTTCCTACCAAGCATTTTAAATCAATGTGGGCGACCTCGCTTTTTTTCTGTTCAAAAACCTTGACATGCCTCACATATTGATTACAATTACCTTGTAATACGACGTGCTAGAAGTACACATCACCATATAAATACAATTGTTCACGTGTGCGTAAGAGTGTACATTACAACACATATAAATTGTTCACTGTTACCATGTGTAATTATAAGATTGCGTTATCAAAGTGAAAAATGTAAAGGAATAATATAAACCAATACAAATTAAATAAAAAGAAAAAAAGAAAAAAGAATGGGAAATCAGCAGGCTTGAACCCTACCTTCCTAGACACTAACACGGCGTCTCGACCAACTGCACTATTGAGGCTTCTGAATGTTTCGTCGCTAATATACTTATAATAGTAATGATTACATGCTACATTTCAGTAGACTAGTTTACGAAAACGCCATTTCCGCAAGTGAAATGGTAACCTTTCAACATTACAAAATATGTGTTTATACCATTCAAGTTTTTCAGACGAGTTCTCTAGGAATTCAAGTTGTAAAGCATGCGTATTGCCACTTACATGAGTCACAGTCTGTTAACCATAGACAGATATAAAAGTCATATAAGATGAATACATTTTCGTGCATAATAAGTCGAGAGATTTAGACAACAGTGCATTTGCTATTAGCAATATTGATATTAAATAACTGATACATGAGAATGTAATTATAAGATTTACGGTTTCATTATGCTCCGTAAAAAATCCCGGACGTGAAGATCCCGGAAATATTGCCGCATTCTAAACTTTAGTATACTGCTCTACGAAAACGTCATTTGAGGCAATAAAACGGCAAGCTTTGAACATTAAAAAATATGTGTTTATACCATTCAAGTTTTTTAGACGGGTTCCCTAGGAATTGAAGTTGTAATGCATGCATATTGTCGGCTGCATGATTAACAGTCTGTTAACCATAGACATATTCTAAAGCTATATAAGAGTCAGCTGCCTCCGGCAGCTGAATAACACCATTTGCTCATGGACATGTATATCTAGCAGTGATTTACAGTTACCTATACACATTTTTACCTCCAGCTCATAAATACAATCGACTCGAAATAGGTCATTTAACTATATTATATTCCATTTTATTAACTTCATGCTGTATAAACATGTTAATTATATTTTTAACTTATATGACGTTTTTATGCAAATAGTAATTCCAATAATATACTAATGTTTTCTTACGCGAATAGTTTTATTGAACGCATTTGATTTCAAAGCATACTCTAGGTATTTATGTCAGAGCTATTTATTTCATTTGCCCACCCGGAAATTGCACCTAAACAAATATTAACATAACAAACATATTCAGTCTGGCCGAGTAAATTCATACTCATATTATATACATATATTATCTAAATCATACTGTGATAGGTTCACAATTGTAACAGTATAGCCTCTTAATACCAAGAGTCCGTAATTAAAATATACAATATTTCCAGCGGGTTTATATTGTCCCAGATCAAAATACCTGGTGGGCGGGACTTGAAGTCATCGGTACCAAGGGACGTAGGCCCCCACTTTAGATGTGCTTCAAGTCCCAAACAGCGGGTTTTGATCTCGCACAATATAAACCCGCTGGAAATATGTTATTTCTTATCTGATATGAATTTTTATAAGGCAAGATATTCTTTTATAATTCTCTATTTTTTACCATATTTTGTAACTATGACTGTGGCACGAAGACTTTATGCGCAGACAAGTAATCTCCCTTTGATGATAAATTCGAATTATCTCAGAGAAGCTAATAATTAAAATACTGTTGGTGTCATTCTTTGTTTTGTTATATTCAGGTACAAATACAGCTGGGTATATATTATATATACTGGGAAGATCTAACACGGCTGTATCCCAGGAACCAGATATTAGTTTTACAGAACGCAAATCTACGAGACAAAAAGCAGACCATGCCAATTGTTTATAATTTTCTTGAAATGAGTAAGTTGGTTAAAATACCCACACTTAAATGAAGTTGTCATGTTTATGATATAAACATGTATTACAATGTTGTAAATAATGAGCATAGCTCACATGCAATGAAGTGGGTAGGTAAGTACTATATAGTCAAGATATTAAGGTCCAGTTATTCGGGTACTGAGGTGGACAAGTATATGATATAACCCAGTTATTCGGGTACTGAGGTGGACAGGTAGATGTTATAACCCAGTTACTCGGGTATTGAGGTGGACAGGCAGATGATATAACTCATTTACTCGGGTACTGAGGTGGACAAGTAGATGATATAACCCAGTTACTCGGGTATTGAGGTGGACTCAGGTAGATGCTATAAATTAGTTTAGTTACCGGGTACTGAAGTGGACATGTAAATGAAATGATATAACTACGTATTGTAAATAATTATAGTTGATTGACTTGGGACAGGTCAGTAGTTTAATTTAGGACAGGTTGTACTTGGAACAGGTAAAACAACTTTGACTAGAGGCAGTTAAATACAAGTCGGTATTCCTATGGTATCCCTATTGTGAAAGTAGATAAAAAAGGTTGAACGGGAAATGTAGCATTCAAAGACCATTGTCAACCAAAAACACGCATGGAAACAACAACAATTACAAGGATAAATGAAAGACAAGGTATGTGACATCACAAACATTAAAACAGTTGAAAATATGGAGAGCTACCGTCTTGGAACGGTCAGTGGCCAAAAAAAAAAAAAAGCCGCTGCCATCGCAGATACTCACGTTTTCTTCACACGGATTAATTCTCTTTGACCCCGTATCCATTTTACACGCAATTGTTTTGATCGTTCTTTGATACTCAGATCAGAAACCTCAGAAATAGTACTATTTATTCTTTTCTGTATACAACTGTGAATGAATACTTTTTTTTACGGTATTTGTCTATTTGAAATTTTGACCCCTACCACAGAAAATGTGGAAGAATTGAATATTAGAAAAATTAGGGGTTAGTCAAATTAAATCTCAGAATCATGTTCCTAATGCATTTTTTATTGTTACTTGCACATAATAGATCAAACATACACATGCAATTTATTAAAAAACATGAAAACAGTTGACTTTTTTTGTAATTTACCGCTGAAAGTTAATTAAAAAATGTAGGACACCTTGTTATGAACACAAAGAGCAGTACACTTTGGCGAAGATGTGTTTTTTCTTAGTAACCCTGAGTGCAACTATCTTTTCTTTGCATGATTGAAAACCTTGAGAATTTGCCTTCCAAACACACCAAAAAGGAAAACATTTAATGCTGTTTTATTTTGGGGTATGTCAGTCACAGTTTTTGTCCCAGTATTGAATTCTTCCACAAATATAACCAACAAATGTATTCAAATATGACAATGAAAATAATTCACTCACATACATTGGATCCATTATTTTTTTAACATCCGTTTTAAGAATAAAGACCAAATAATATTGGCAAGTGTCCCTTTAATCAAAATTGTCAAGTATTCCTTTAATTAAAATTGTGAAGTGACTCTTTTATCCAACTTTATTTCAAGTTCTTCCTGGTTTATTCACAATAGTCCAAATAATCCTATGGTCAGGTTTATTATAGTTGAGAACAATACTTTTTATCTTCCCAACATATATTTTATCTTAAAACAAAAATCCAACATTTTCACTTTATACTGAATTTGAAGTAAATTCTCTATCGAAATACCTTACAAGATACTGAACAAATAACAACCCCAAAAGACTGTATTTATACTGCCATAGAACGTCATAGAACATCACAGAAGCTTTAGAATATTCCAATGCCCTTGAATGACAGTCATATGATGTATCACATCCTGAATACAAAAACATTATGTGATGTTAAATGGATACATCAATATTTAATTTACTCATCCAGAAACTTCTTTATATTACTAATTATAAATGAATGGCCTTGGATGACACAATAACATGTTTACATTATTCTTAAAAATATTCAGAGGTAACAGTAGGCAACAACTTAAATGTTGTCATGACAACATAAATAGATGCATAGTGTTCGGTCATCATTTTCTGACTTACAATTGCTTTCATTTAGTTAAAATAGTGTATCAATCTTAAAACTCATAATGCTGTTATATCGTTAAAGTAGCTATCCAGCCACAACAGCCAGATTTTATAGAGTAAACAGTTTTTTAAGACACTGACTACGATATTAACTTACATACCTTGAGAATAAAAAAGTCTATAGACAAAACATGAACGGCTTTAACCAGCCAGGACAACCCCCCACCCCCCCAAACGGAGTGTCAAATTAATTAAAGCTAATTCATTATTTTTAGAAGAAAAACACACCAAAACACAATTCATGAAATACCTGCTTTTATGTTGTAATATCTTGGCTTCATACAAAATCTGTATTGGGAGGGCCTCATCAACGGAAACAAAATTAAATACCACCATTTTCTCAAGCAAAGGTATGTCTAATAGTGATTTACAGTTACTTATACAAATGTTCTCCGCCCACAAATACAATAGGCTGGAAATAGGTCCTCAAGAGTTACCAACTCATAATTCATTTTACGCATACTCAATCGCGGCTATTTTAAAAACCTGTGAAAAAAACTATACCTTTTATCGGCACATATGCATTATTATATGACCTGAACACCTGGATAGAGTTTTGATAAACGGTTTTGTAGTGTAATTTTGCCGTTATTTGGCGGCTAAGCTTCTTTAAGCAATAGTGTCGATATTATAGTTCGAGTACATTGCAAAGGTAAGGCGTACTTTTACAAAACATACGCAACAGGCATAGACAATGCAGATGCGTAGTGTGACCATCTCTTATGTCCGATATGTGGCACATTCTACTGAAATTACATTTATAAATTACTAAAGAGACAATGTTTAACTAGTTACAAGATTTAACTAAGCTTACACCCTCCTCAAAATTCAGTTAGAGTCAAGATCATATATCATTATTTTAGTAGTTTTTGCGTTTCCAGAACGCAATAATATGTATTCTGTGTTATGTTTGCAGGAACGCTTTCTGAAACTGAGATGTATAAGGTAATAAACGACAAAGAAGCCTATCAGAGGAAAGCCTCGTACAAGGACCAAGGACCTATGCTAAACACCACGTTAGATATTTTGTATGAGTTCTACAGACCATTTAATGAACAGATGGCAGAATTGACCGGAGATCAAGCTTTTCTTTATAAACACGATCGGACATAGGAGAACAATATTATAAACGAATTTCTGTCTTCATCCAACTTAGCAATTTCTTTGTATATGCAGATAACAATACACCATATCGTTTATATATAGCATGCTTAACAAAAGTCAGTGATATCATTACAATATAATTGGGTGTCGGTCTTCCACGACCTCATATCTCTGCTTGTATAATCGCCTCAGTGACTGGCCTAGTAAAGTCGTTGCGTCTAAAACGTTCACGCCTCTCACTGCTGTGGGTTCAAATCCATTTGGGAGATCAACTTGTCAAATGAGAAGTGTCGCTTTTTACGGATGGCGGGAGGTATACGAGCTCATATCATGTACACTTCTTGTTTTCCACAAATATACAAAAGTGCATCCGTGGCCGGAATAGTAAATACCTTGCATCCGAGATTGTCCCGCCTCTCACCGCTGCGAGTTTGAATCCCACTGGGAGCTCGACTTGTCAAATGAAAAGTGTGGATTCTTACGGATGGCTTGAGGTATACTGTACTGGTTATACCACAAAACAAGAGGCCCAAGAGGGCCTGTGGAAGCTCTACTTGCTAAAACTGATCTTATATCAAGGGTTGTCGTCAGAAAATTCCTATCAGTACTTCTTTTAAAACATTGCGAAAACAAGAGGATCAGGATGGCCCTAGATCGTTCACCTTGTAATCATGCAATAAGTCTGCTGTGTCTAGACTGGCATGGGTATTGTTTAATTTGTCCCACTTTCTTCTATGAATGAGATTTCATCAAAATGGGTGGGGTTTATATTAAACTTCTAAACAAATTCGGTACAGATCAGATAAAAATGAAGTAGTTACAGATTTAACAAAAGAAAATACAATATAGCATTTTTCAACAAATCAGGGCCATAACTCTGTCGTTACTAACAAGATCTAGCTGGTTTTCGAACCTGCCCAAGATTCCATTGATATACCGCGATTTGCACAACTAGACATCATACTGAGGCTTCCTGCCAAATTTCATCCTATAAGGTGTTTAGGAGGAGTAGCGCCGACAAGAAATTTAAAGTAAAAATGTCAAGGGGCCGTAACTCCATCAAAAATTAACGAACCGGAAAAAACCGAAATAGGCACAACTAGAAATCATACCAATGCTGCTAAGTTGCGACAAATTTCGTTAAAAAAAGAAAAAAAAGAAAAAAAGAAAGTAATTCAAACAAACATTTATTTTTACAAAAAAAAAAGAGAGGCCCTATCGTCTTAACGAGGCAAAATAGAGCATTTTTAACTAAATCAAGGGCCATAACTCCGCTGTTACTTTCCGATCTGGCTGGTTGTCGAACTTGTCCGAGCTTTCATTGCTGGGGCGTAACGAAGAGTTTCATATTGGGGCGTCCATAAATTTGTTTACAACTAAACAACTATATAATACAAAAACTATTTTTCCATAGTAATACACACTATATATCTATATATTGTATTAGGACGTATGTACATACTAACTGTTCAGCATTCACTAATTAAATTATTTAGGCAGGCAGATTAGAATCTACCAACTTTGATAGATGGCGATATTTGATATTGGAGCGTCCATGGTCGGGCTGGTCATGAAGGCGTTATGCCCCTGTATTGACATTAACAATCTGGTCAAGTTTGGTAAAGATCAGATGAAAAATGATGAAAAATGAAGGTCCTATCGTCAAGGTAAAATATAGCATTTTAAGCGAAATCATGGGCCACAACTCCGCTGTTACTGATCCGCTCAGGCTGGTTTTCGAACTTGTCCAAGATGTCATTGATATTAACAATCTGCTAAAGTTTCGTGAAGATCGGATGAAAATAAATGAGGCCCTACATTCTTAACGAGGCTAAATAATGCATTTTTAACTAAATCAGGGTCCATAACTCCGCTGTTACTGATCCGATCGAGCTGATTTTCGAACTCGTCCAAGCTTTCATTGATATTAACTATCTGCTAAAGTTTTATAAAGATCGAATGAAAAACAAAGGCCATATCGTCTTATCGAGGTAAAAATTAACAGAAGACAGACGACGGACGACGGACAACACACCATCCCATAAGCTCTGATGCCCTTGGCCATTAGAGCTAAAATTGATAGTCATAGATGGCCAAATTTGTGCTAAACAAGAACACGATCATTTACTATAAACATATTTTTTTTTCTTTCTCTCTTTATTTTTCTGATGATTTTTTCCCTCTGTATTAGTTATGCTATATACTATTCGAAATTGTTTGTTTAAAATAGTAGTTGTAAGTGCTCTGTTGTAGCTTTACTCCATGCTAGCATTATACAGGTTTTATAGTTTATTAAAGTCTCGTCACAGTACAGTATTGTATACAATAAAACATTACATATGATTTTAACTATGCCATTCTAAAAGAATTATAAGAGACTATAGGAAAATAAATTTCATTTACAACAATAACATAATATGACAAATTGCACTTAAGTGATTGGTTCTAGACAATTGCACCAGCCGTGTCATCAGACTCACAAAAAGCTGTAGCAATAAACAAAAAGAACCAATCACGAAGGTTTTATTACTATTACAACATGTATATATCATAGATAAAATGTCTCAGCCTATACAAACATTATATATAATATGCTAAAAGCTGAACAGTCATTGTTAATCGCCCGTATGTGAATCATAACCATGGCACACGTATTAGTTTAACATTGAAAGTGTCTGCATGGACAGGCTATGAATTTTGTAAAGAAGCACTAGGGACAATTTAGTCCACCTTATAAACGCATGATGAATAAAGCTAAAAAAAGCATCCATCACATCAGGTTGGACCAGACATGAACTGTTTAACAGTAACTGTTCAAAAAATACATGTCACATTCAAATTAAATATACACTCAGTTAAAACAGTATTATTTATATAAAAAAGAATTTCTATATTGTAAAATATTAAAACAGGTTTTGGCACATGGTCTTATAATTTCTTGATTGGAAAATAAAAATTTCATCTTGTCTAAATCACTAAAACTATAAAAATCAACAGAGAATATAAGAGCCTTTTTAAATAATGTATCCTTATATTCATTATACATATTGCACTTAAGGATCGCATCCATTTCGTCTTCTACATCTGCCTTACAAAGTGGGCACACACAGTCGCTTTCTCGTAAGTTCTGATAGCGTCCCGTCTCTAGCCTTAAAGGTGCAACGCCAGATCTAAATTGCGAAAAAGCTGATCGATGACATAAATGTAATATAAACTGACAATACGTTTCTACACAATACTCTGATTTAAACAGCTTATACGTTCTTAACTTGTTGCCACCATTACCACTTGGACCTGTCACTCGATTTATTCTAAGTTTCCATTCTTCAATGTTGAATGTTCATCAAATAATCAACAACAGAATTAATGAAAACAACCTTAAGAATATCTTGGATCGATGTTTTTAAAACTCGATTAAACATAGTAAAACCAGTTTTTACAAGATGTGTTAGCCTTATTACAGGCTCAAATAAAATACGCTTTTTTAACTTCTAGTATGCAAATATTTGCGTTTAAAACATGATCATACTCGTTATTACTGTTTACATTATGGTTTGGCCTATGACTTTCAAGTTAAACGTCTCTGTTTAAAAGATGTGTATAATCTCGTTACCACTTAAGCAAAACATCCTTAACATCTTTAGACACGCTGCCGTCATTCAAAAGTACCTCCATTGGAATGCTACTTTTCTTAACTTGGCCAACACCTATCTTTCCTATAGTTTTCCAAAAACTAGTTTGATCACTATTCACTTCATTTAATATGTCACTTTGCAATTTGTACCAATAGAGATGCTTACATCTCTAAAATTCACGGTCAAACCGTTTTATAAAAGAACAGTATTCAGATTTATGTCTGGACTTTACGGACTTATCCTTACATCTTAACCAAAGTTTTTCACTTTCACTCACATTGTTCCATAAAACTCCATCACGGCTTTCCAACCCGCCTTCTTTTGTTATTTACACTAAACGTTATTTACACTAAACTTAATAGACTTGTAAGGCAACTTATCGTACATTTCATTCCTAACAAGATCACACCAGCCCTGATAAACTGTATCAATATCTGACTGAGTACGCAGACCGCCTCACAGGTCAGCAATAACACAATTGATACAAGATAAGATATCATCGCTACTCAAAAAATCATTAGAAATAAAATTCAAGCCAAATGTATCAAAACTGTGACTGATAAACTGTATCAATATCTGATTGAGTATTCAGACCGCCTTCCAAGTCAGCAATAAGATAATTGACACAAGATAAGATATCATCGCTACTCAAAAAATCATTAGAAATAAAATTCAAGTCAAATTTATCAAAACTGTGATCTTTAGACTCCGTAGAAATTAAGCTACATTCGTTATTTTGATTCCAAAGTATATTACAGGTATTCTGGAATACCTGATGGAGCGATTACACCTACATGACCAGAACGATTTATAACATCGACTGCTCTTATCACTGAAAAAATATCAAATAACGATAACTGGTCATGGCATACTAAACAAAAATCTTCTACAGAACAACATTTAGATGATATAAATGTAAAGTCATTACTTGTGAATTTTCTTCAATTTAACATACACATGTTAGTATTAATTAATAACTCAGTAAAATATCTCCATATGTGTTTGTTTTAAAGTCAACAATATCTCTACCACAAACATTGTCTATACCCACAATAAAATCATCATTCTGGCCACATCTGACATTAAAATCACCACATATGAAAACTAATCCCTCACTCTGATACTTGTATATATCATATACAAGGTAGTCAAAAAAGTTATGCACATCTACATGGCGGGACGAGTTCTAGGAGGAATATAGCAAACACACTGTAAAAGTACATACTCATGATGTTTGTGCCTTAAATCCAACCATATTATACCTTCAGTCGAACTGTCTAAAATTTGTATATTACAGGAAGATGCTAATTCATTTTTAACAAAGAAACCGACTCCTCCAGAACCATTTCTAGCACGTATATGTAATTATTTACGATTGTTACCATACCACTGATAACCCTCAATTACAATGTTTTGGTTAGCTTTCAAATGCGTCTCTGCTATACCACTAATGTCAAGATTCAAACTATTATTAATATTAATTGACTAATTATACTTAACGACGCCCTCTGGGACCACCCCGAGATCCTCCCCTGGGTCCACGACGTTGCTCTTCTGAATGTAATGTAATCGCCTCATTGTAATAAGCGATGAACATTGTATGATGTTCATGCTGAATAAAAGAAAACTCATGCTTCGCATATTTAATACATATTTCATATCGCTGAACTCAGCTCCTTCAAGTAATAAGACCATAACATGAACGTCTCGAGAGATTTGTAGTCAACGCTCTCACCAGAACGGGTATTTTTCCTCTTTTAGAGTTCATTTTTTGGGTCAAATGGATACCACTCGGGCGGCAGCTTTTACGGCTTCGTAAATCGTGTATCTAATATCCTTTAAGTTTAATACATCTGCGCATGTGTCCAAAACAATTGGTTGATAAACATGTCCTTCGTAAGGTTGTTTACAATGTATATACGTTTGACACTGTCGCATAATCATCTTCCGTTTTATTCTGATTATGTGTGTCCAGATATTGCATACGAATAGTGATAATTCGTTGAATTATTTGTGAATGAATCAATGGTGTTTAACGGCACGTCAACACATAAATAGGTCATATTGTGCGCCAAAAAACGACGAAAGATGAAGAAATTAAGTAGTAATTAAAAATGAGTGTAAATATATAAAGATAAAACTATTAAAAAACAAGGGAGGGATGGTATGGTAGTAATATAAACTATATATGTAAATCAACAAATGCCCGTCAACGGGTATATAAACAAGTAAATATATATAAGAACACATTATAATGATTTATACAGTCTGATTTCTTTTAGGAAATATAAAACAAGACTAAAATCTATAGTATCAAATAACTCTTTCATAGTATTAACATTGTAGTACCTTTGACGCATAGGATCAAAGTCTACACATTCCAACAAGATGTGTTTGACCGTTAACGGTGCAAAGCAGGGTATACATTCTGGTAATTGCTCACTTGTAATGAAACGTGTATGCCCTATCCTGCACCGGGCTAGGACAAGTTCTTCTCGACTAATGGGTCTACTAGAAGAACGCCATTTTCCAAATAAAGGTTTAATTTAATGGAGTTTATTGTTAACTGACAAATCCCAAGCGGCTTGCCAAGAGTTACGAATAAATGTGTTAATACAACTTTTAAAATCAGTATAAGGTAATTTAATACAACTTTTAAAATCAGTATAAGGTAATTTAGCATTATATATATGTAAACCAAACCAAATGCTGCTTTAGCAGCATTATCAGTTCTATCATTACCACGCATACCTACATGGCTTGGAAGCAGAAAATAATAACATTGTCAACTATAAGAGAATTGTACTTTTCTAAAAGTTGAAGCCTTGTTTCGTATTACCCAGTGCTTGAAGAGATGAAAGGGAATCAGAAAAGATTACAAAATGGTCATCATCAGTTTCCTGAATATAATTTAAGGCAAGTTCATTTGCCTTAAGTTCATTTGAAAAGATAAAGGCCTTGTCAGGCAGGCGGCACTTTAAGCTGTGTTTGTGAACAACAGCTGCTGCAGCTACCTTATCTCCATCTTTAGAACCATCTGTGTATATATGTTGAAATATACTATATTTCTATTTATTTTCATTAAATTTGCTTTGAAATCAGTATGGTCTGTACTGGATTTGTTACTATTGCAAAGATCAAAAATAATTGTTGGTGTTTCCAAAGTCCACGGTGGAATTTGTGGTGCTTTGTACTTGGCAATCAAATTTAGGTCGATTTCAGTGTCTCTTAATTTTGGATTATTTGTGTCCAGGTGTAACATACTAATACAAATATGTACAGACAATATGATGTTTTAAGATTTATGTCCACGTTTATGTAATCCCAATGAGATTGCGTTTGAAAATCTTATTAAAATTGCATTTCAAAAAAATCTGAACTCAAATATACTTGAATATGTTTACACGAATCTTTCAGTTTAATATGTTTACACATTTATCTAGGCAGTGCTACCCTTAATTTATAAATGCATACTGGATAAACATGTGAGTTAGTCAACATACACATGACCTTGAGCATGACATAAGCTGAGTATGGATCAATACTCAGCTAATTATTCAAGTAAGGCACTGTCTAGTGAAAAGTGAAAACATACATAAACTGCGAGTTACATGCAAAAGTATTCAAGTTTATTATATACTTTACTGTGAAAACAAACACTTATTCTCTATTTATTTAAGTTCTAATTTGTATCTTTTGTTAATTAACTTTCAAATGGAGTTCCCCCAAAGAAGACATACTCCTTAATAATTATAATTTGTTGGATTATTTGTATCCCGGTTTAAAGATGGACGGATACAGAGAGATGAAGGAGACTATTCTAACCATACTATCAATAAAGAATAAGATACAATAGTCTAACATTAACGCATCGATACGAACAGACGCTGGGCGAGTAAAGATCTTTCTTTCAATAGCATTGATATAATGAACAGTATCTTACTTTTATGAAAAATAAAACAACAAATTAACAAGTTAGCTGTGCCAAATACAAAACTTTTTTGATATTTCATTGTTTTAGAACAAAAATAAAACCAAAATGAAAAACCTGCTTCTATGTTTTAATATGTCGACTTCATACAACAGTTGTATTGAGAGGACCTCATCCTCTGTACCAAAATTGAACAAGCAAGGTTTTACGCAAGCGTAAAATAGCTGCCGAGAGACAAGAAGTTAACATAATAATATATCAAGTCACGGGTGTTAAAACAATATTGAAAAAAATAAATGTTGTCACGGAGACATAAACACGCCACGACCGTTTTTTCTTACATTCTTCCCCATTTTTACCATCAGTTCTTCCTACCAAGCATTTTAAATCATTGAGGGCGACCTCGCTTTTTTCTGTTCAAAAACCTTGACATGCCTTACATATTGATTACAATTACCTTGTAATACGACGTGCTAGAAGTACACATCACCATAAAAATACAATTGTTCACGTGTGCGTTAGAGTGTACATTACAACACATATAAATTGTTCACTGTTACCATGTGTAATTATAAGATTGCTTTATCAAAGTGAAAAATGTAAAGGAATAATATAAACCAATACAAATTAAAAAAAAGAAAAAAAAAGAATGGGAAATCAGCATGCTTGAACCCTACCTTCCTAGACAAAAACACGGCGTCTCGACCAACTGCACTATTGAGGGTGTATGTGTCTAGGCTTATTCGTTTTTCTAGAGCTTGTACTCGAGTTGAGGACTTTAATATTCGTAATCTTTGTATAACTAAAAAGTTACTCAATCAGGGTTACCGTTACCATAAACTTCGTAAAACCTTTGCAAAATTTTATTATCGTAACCCTGATCTTCTTTCCAAATATAAAATTAATTTAAGGACTCTTGTGCGACAGGGACTATCACAACCTGACTTCTATGGTGATGTGATTTATAAACTTCGTAAGATTCTAGGTCATAATCACTTTCATACTATCTTTGTTAAACTTGTTAAAAAGTTTATCAAGAGATGTTATGACCCTATCATTTTGCAACGTACTGCATGCTTGGTGGTGGACCCTTTTACAGTTCGCCACTATGCTTTCCTATTTAATTGTACGATGACCGGACAGGCTGTGGACCCTATGATGACGCCTACCTAAAGCCCATTGGGACGGTGGCGTTTGATGTTTGTCCATGATCTTTCTTGTCGTGCCCTTAATGGTTTATTCTCTAACTGCTCTGGCTTCTGCAAAGTCATTGAGTACCTTCATTGTGGCTTTCTATTGTTTTTTTGTATTATATTTACATGAGCATATTTGTGTTTTACTTGTATTGCCTATTGATGCTGCCTTGTTGGTTAGAGATTAGATCATGGCGGGGATTTCTTTATTTACACTGTCCTGTTTTAATTGGATGACAGTAGGGTAAGTGTGAGGTTTGGTGCACCCTAGAACCGGTTTAAACCCACAGTGGCCTACTTTGCCACTGACCGTTCCAAGGCGGTAGCCCTATTGTCAACCCTTTTGTTTTTGTGATGTCGTTTCCATTTATTATTGCCTTCTTGTTTGTCTGTTTGCGTGTTTGTTTCTGTGTTTTGTGATTGACTGTCCTCCTTGAATGCTGCTTTCCCTGTCCGATCTTTTTATATTTCTTTTCTGAATGTTTCGTCGCTTATATACTTATAATAGTAATGATTACATGGTACATTTCATTAGACTAGTTTACGAAAACGTCATTTCCGCAAGTGAAATGGTAACCTTTCAACATTACAAAATATGTGTTGATACCATTCAAGTTTTCCAGACAAGTTCTCTAGGAATTCAAGTTGTAAAGCATGCGTATTGCCACTTACATGAGTCACAGTCTGTTAACCATAGACAGATATAAAAGCCATATAAGATGAATACATTTTCGTGCATAATAAGTCGAAAGATTTAGACAAAAGTGCATTTGCTATTAGCAATATTGATATTAAATAACTGATACATGAGAATGTAATTATAAGATTTACGGTTTCATTATGCTCCGTAAAAAATCCCGAACGTGAAGATCCCGGAAATATTGCCGCATTCTACACTTTAGTAGACTGTTCTACGAAAACGTCATTTGAGGCAATAAAACGGCAAGCTTTGAACATTGAAAAATATGTGTTTATACCATTCAAGTTTTTTAGATGGGTTCCCTAGGAACTGAAGTTGTAATGCATTCATATTGTCGGCTGCATGATTCACAGTCTGTTAATCATAGACATATTCTAAAGCTATATAAGAGTCAGCTAATGTTTTCTTACGCGAATAGTTTTATTGAACGCATTTGATTTCAAAGCATACTCTAGGTATTTATGTCAGAGCTATTTATTTCATTTGCCCACCCGGAAATTGCACCTAAACAAATATTAACATAACAAACATATTCAGTCTGGCCGAGTAAATTCATACTCATATTATATACATATATTATCTAAATCATACTATGATAGGTTCACATTTGTAACAGTATAGCCTCTTAATACCAAGAGTCCGTAATTAAAATATACAATATTTCCAGCGGGTTTATATTGTCCCAGATCAAAATACCTGGTGAGCGGGACTTGAAGTCATCGATACCAAGGGACGTAGGCCCCCACTTTAGATGTGCTTCAAGTCCCTAACAGCGGGTTTTGATCTCGCACAATATAAACCCGCTGGAAATATGTTATTTCTTATCTGATATGAATTTTTATAAGGCAAGATATTCTTTTATAATTCTCTAATTTTTACCATATTTTGTAACTATGACTGTGGCACAAAGACTTTTTGCGCAGACAAGTAATCTCCCTTTGATGATAAATTCGAATTATTTCAGAGAAGCTAATAATTAAAATACTGTTGGTGTCATTCTTTGTTTTGTTATATTCAGGTACAAATACAGCTGGGTATATATTATATATACTGGGAAGATCTAACACGGCTGTATCCCAGGAACCAGATACTAGTTTTACAGAACGCAAATCTACGAGACAAAAACAGACCATGCCAATTGTTTATAATTTTCTTGAAATGAGTAAGTTGGTTAAAATACCCACACCTCAATGAAGTTGTCATGTTTATGATATAAACATTGTCATGTTTATGATATAAACATGTATTACAATGTTGTAAATAATGAACATAGCTCACATACAATGAAGTGGGTAGGTAAGTACTATAGTCCAGTTATTCGGGTACTGAGGTGGACAAGTATATGATATAACCCAGTTATTCGGGTACTGAGGTGGACCACAGACAGACGGCGCGTACACTACCCCGCCCACACCCTACCCACTCTGCTACCTCCCTTCCCATCTGTTTCTCTACTACCCCCCGATACAAATGTTTTCAATGACATACTGTAAACTGTTCTACTTGGTTTTCCATGTAAAAAATAAATAAAAAAAATACATACTCTTTATACCATATAAAGGTGTCTGATTCTTTAATAAAAACAACTATTGACCTCGCTTAAAGCCTTGCTGTGCTTGTATTTTTGGTCATAGCATCGTTATTTCGATTCGAATCAATCAGGTACGTATTATAACAAATAGTCACAACACTGATTTCTTAAATGTGTCCTTTATATCGCATCAGCGAAACGTCAAATTCGTTTGAAAAGCAGGTCGACTACGATATGACCTAACCAATGCATTTTCTATGTACATGGTACGGTATAGGGAAATATGTTTCTTCGACGACTCCCGCATAAAAATGCAATGTGATCGTTGAAAGAAAACCGTTTAACAACACTCACCGGTACGAAGAACTTCCAGGAGTAATCACAGACGCTGCAATCGAGTTCTTTCAGAAACGGTCATTTGTTTACCGTTACGATTCGCCATGTTGAATTAAATCATTAATATCATTGTGCTTAAGTTTCATCAAAATCTTTCAGGCGGTTTCAGAGAAGATGTAATTTTAACCTTTTCCTATATTACTCTTATGTAAACTTTCGGTCGCCGTGGCGGCCATTTTGATTATTTGACAATAACAAAATTCACGAACTTGATATAGGCTAACCCAAGGAACATGTGTATGATATTTCACAAGAATGGAATAAGTGGTTTCGGAGGAGATGTCGTTTTCAATTTCCTTAAATGTGGCCTAGTTTTAGCCATGGTGGCCATCTTGGATAACTAGCGGCCGCGAAAACACAAATCTGAGAGGGACTATCCCAAATATCATGGTGATTAAGTTTCATCGAAATCTTTCAAGGGTTTTGAGAGAAGTTGTCAATTTGAACCTTTTCCTATATAACTCTTACGTAAACTTTGGGTCGCCGTGGCGGCCATTTTGATTATTAAACGAAAACGAAAAACACAAACTTAATAGAGGCCAAACCAAGGAACATGTATATGATATTTCACAAGAATGAAATAAGTGGTTTTGGAGGAGATGTCGTTTGAAATTTACTTAAATTTGACCTAGTTTTAGCCATGGCGGCCATTTTGGATGACTGGCGGCCGCGAAAAACACAAATCTGAGAGGGACTATCCCAAATATCATTGTGATTAAGTTTCATCAAAATCCTTCAAGCGGTTTCAGAGTAGATGACATTTTTTTTAACCTTTTCCTATATAACTTTATGTAAACTTTGAGTCGCCGTGGCAGCCATTTTGATTATTCGACGATACCGAAAAACACAAACTTGATAGAGGCCAACCCAAGGAACATGTAAATGATATATCAGTAGAATTGAATAACTGGTTATGTAGGAGATGTCGTTTGAAATTTCCTTAGATTTGACCTAGTTTTAGCCATGGCGGCCATCTTGGATGACTAGCGGCCGCGAAAAACACAAATCTGAGAGTGACTATCCAAATATCATTGTGCTTAAGTTTCATCAAAATCTTACAGGCGGTTTCAGAGAAGATGTAATTTTTAACCTTTTCCTATATAACTCTTATGTAAACTTTGGGTCGCCGTGGCGGCCATTTTGATAATTAGACGAAAATGAAAAACACAAACTTGATAGAGGCCAACCCAAGGAACATGTAAATGATATATCAGTAGAATGGAATATATGGTTTTGGAGGAGATGTCGTTTGAAATTTCCTTAGATTTGACCTAGTTTTAGCAAATATCATTGTGATTAAGTTTCATCAAAATCCTTCAAGCGGTTTCAGAGAAGATGTCATTTTTAACCTTTTCTTATATAACCCTATGTAAACCTTGAGTCGTCGTGGCGGCCATTTTGATTATTCGACGATAACGAAAAACACAAACTTGATAGAGGCCAACCCAAGGAACATGTATATGATATTTCAGTAGAATGGAATAAGTGGTCTCGGAGGTGATGTCGTTTGAAATTTTCTTAAATTTGACCTAGTTTAGCCATGGCGGCCATTTTGGATGACTGATGGCCGCGAAAAACGCAAATCTGAGAGGAGCCCTCCCAAGTAACACCGTGATGAAGTTTCATCAAAATCCTTCTAGCGGTTTCAGAGGAGATGTCGATTTTTATAAAATTGCTAACAGACGGACGGACGGACAGACGGACGGACGACGGACGAAAAGTGATCGCATAAGCCCTCATGGCCTTTGGCCAGTAGAGCAAAATGGGATGTCAGCCTCTACCACAAAACAAGAGGCCCAAGAGGGCCTGTGGAAGCTCTACTTGCTAAAACGGATCTTATATCAAGGGTTGTCGTCAGAAAATTCCCATCAGTACTTCTTTTAAAACATTGCGAAAACAAGAGGACCAGGATGGCCCTAGATCGTTCACCTTGTAATCATGCAATAAGTCTGCTGTGTAAAGACTGGCATGGGTATTGTTTA
The DNA here is from genome assembly GCA_037043455.1 of Cyrtodaria siliqua. Classification (NCBI taxonomy): domain Eukaryota; kingdom Metazoa; phylum Mollusca; class Bivalvia; order Adapedonta; family Hiatellidae; genus Cyrtodaria; species Cyrtodaria siliqua. The sequence continues at coordinate 22,661 of JAWPHD010013629.1, read as the reverse complement.
ATTTGTCCCACTTTCTTCTATGAATGAGATTTCATCAAAATGGGTGGGGGAATATAGCATTTTTCAACAAATCAGGGCCATAACTCTGTCGTTAATAACAAGATCTAGCTGGTTTTCGAACCTGTCCAAGATTCAATTGATATACCGCGATTTGCACAACTAGACATCATACTGAGGCTTCCTGCCAAATTTCATCCAACAAGGTGTTTAGGAGGAGTAGCGCCGACAAGAAATTTAAAGTGAAAATGTCAAGGGGCCGTAACTCCATCAAAAATCAACGAACCGGAAAAAACGCAATAGGCTCAACTAGCAATCATACCAATGCTGCTAAGTTGCGACACATTTCGTTAAAAAAAAGAAAAAAAAAAGAAAAAAGAAAGTAATTCAAACAAACATTTATTTTTACAAAAAAAAAGTAAAAAAAAAAAAAAGGCCCTATCGTCTTAACGAGGCAAATAAGTGCATTTTTAACTAAATCAAGGGCCATAACTCCGCTGTTACTTTCCGATTTGGCTAGTTTTCGAACCTGTCCGAGCTTTCATTGCAGGGGCGTAACGAAGAGTTTCATATTGGGGCGTCCATAATTTTGTTTACAACAAAACAACTATATAATACGAAAACTATTTTTCCATAGTAATACACACTATATATCTATATATTATATTAGGACGTATGTACATATTAACTGTTCAACATTCACTAATTAAATTATTTAGGTAGGTAGATTAGAATCTACTAACTTTGATATATGGCGATATTTGATATTGGGGCGTCCATGGTCGGGCTGGTCATAAAGGCGTTATGCCCCTGTATCTGGTCAAGTTTGGTAAAGATCCGATGAAAAATGATGAAAAATGAAGGCCCTATCGTCTTAACAAGGTAAAATATAGCATTTTTAGCGAAATCAAGGGCCACAACTCCGCTGTTACTGATCCGATCTGGCTGGTTTTCGAAGTTGTCCAAGATTTCATTGATATTAACAATCTGCTAAAGTTTCGTGAAGTTCGGATGAAAATAAATGAGGCCCTACCGTCTTAAAGAGGCTAAATATAGCATTTTTAACTAAATCAGGGTCCATACTTCCGCCGTTACTGCTCCGATCGGGCTGATTTTCGAACTTGTCCAAGCTTTCATTGGTATTAACTATCTGCTAAAGTTTTATAAAGATCGAATGAAAAACAAAGGCCCTATCGTCTTAACGAGGTAAAAATTAACAGACGACAAACGACGGACGACGGACAAAACACCACCCCATAAGCTCTGCTGGCCCTTGGCCATTAGAGCTAAAAATTGATAGTCATAGATGGCCAAATGTGTGCTAAACAAGAACACGATCATTTACCATAAACATATTTTTTTTTCTTTCTCTCTTTCTTTTTCTGATGATTTTTTCCCTCTGTATTAGTTATGCTATATACTATTCGAAATTGTTTGTTTAAAATAGTAGTTGTAAGTGCTCTTTTGTAGCTTTACTCCATGATAGTATTATACAGGTTTTATAGTTTATTAAAGTCTCGTCATGGTACAGTATTATATACAATAAATCATTACATATGATTTTAATTATGCCATTCTAAAAGAATTATAAGAGACTATAGGAAAATAAATTTCATTTACAACAATAACATAATATGACAAATTGCACTTAAGTGATTGGTTCTAGACAAATGCACAAGCCGTGTCATCAGACTCACAAATAGCTGAAGCAATAAACAAAAAGAACAAATCAGGAAGATTTTATTACTATAACAACATGTATATATCATAGATAAAATGTCAAAAGCAACATTGACACTTTTAATATCCATACTTCTGTCTAATTATGAACATTGGAAACAATGAAAAGAAAGATATAAAATCGGACAGGTAAAGTAGCATTCAATGACGACAGTCAATCACAAAACACAAAAACAAACACGCAAATAGACAAACGAGAAGGCAAAAGTAATAAAACATGGAAACGACATCCCAAACACAAAAGGGTTGACAATAGGGCTTCCGCCTTGGAACGGTCAGTGGCCAAAAAGGCCACTGGTGGTTTAAACCAGGTTCTAGTGTGCACTAAACCCGACACTTACCCTACTGTCATCCCAATTAAACGGGACAGTGTAAATATAGAAATCCCGCCATGAAATATTCTCTAATCAACAAGGCAGCGTTAAAAGGCAATATAAGTAAACCACTTAGATGCTTGTGTATATATAAATACAAAAAAAGCCCTGAAAGCCACAATGAAGGTACTCAATGACTTGGCAGAAGCCAGAGCAACAAGAGAATAAACCATTGAGGGCGCGACAAGACAAGACCGCGGACAAACATCAAACGCCAGCGTCATAATGGGCTTTAGGTAGGCGTCATCATAGGGTCCACAGCCTGTCCGGTCATCGTACAATTAAAGAGGAAAGCGTAGTGGCGAACTCTAAAAGGATCCACCACCAAGCATGCAGTACGTTGCAAAATGATAGGGTCATAACCTCTTTTGATAAATCTTTTAATAAGTTTAACAAAGACAGTATGAAATGGATCATGATCAAGAATCTGACGAAGTTTGTAAATCACATCACCATAGAAGTCAGGTTGTGATAGTCCTTGCCGCAGAAGAGTCCTTAAATTGCTTTTATATTTGGAAAGAAGATCAGGGTTACGATAATAACATTTTGCAAAGGTTTTACGAAGTTTATGGTAACGGTAACCCTGATGGAGTAGCTTTTAGTTAGACAAAGATTACGAATATTAAAGTCCTCAACCCGAGTACAAGCTCTTGAAAAACGAATAAGTTGAGACACATAGACCCTGTAAGAAGTTGCTCGGGGGAACATCCCCATCTAAGTGGGGATAATCAACAATGTCAAAATTAAAATCATCTCTCTTGTCATAAATTTTGCTTATAATTTCACCATTTTCAATAGAGAGATCTAAATCAAGAAAAGTAGCGTTATTATCAGAAATATTGTTAAACTGAAGTTCTTTAGGATAAATATTATTAACCATAATTGGAAAAAAAGGGTTGTCAATGTTCAATATGTCATCCAGATACCGAGAGGTGTCATAAAAGGTTTCAATAACATCTGCCTGGGTATCTGGTGAAAGACTCAACATGAAATATCTTTCATAGCAATATAAAAACAAATCTGCGACAAGTGATGCACAGTTCGTACTCATAGGGATACCAACAATTTGTCTATAAGCGGTGATTCCATACCTGACGAAAATATTACCTAATAGGAAAATGAGTGCTTCACAATCTTCATGGCAAGTCCACATAGTGTAATTATCTAAACTGTCGTCAGTAAAAAACGCTTTAATATTATTACAGGCCAAAAATGTAGTATTTTCCCTAGCGAATGTTTTTTGAATGATCGCAATAAGCTTGTCTTTAATAAGGTGATGTGGTAAGGTAGTATATAGTGTAGAGAAGTCATAAGTGCTTATTGATGAAAGCCATGTAACTGTATATTTAACTAAAGACGACATCGGTTAAAATGATCCACTTCATCGATATATAATACTCCTTAAAACAATACTGGTGCAATACTTTTTTTATTTTCTTTCATGTTTTCCACGATATCGTCCTTTTTGTTTGCAACAATTTTCCCATCATCACAAAACTAACTCAACGATACATGTGCATTTTCAAAAGTCATAACTCTTTCCACTGGTGTATTTCTTAATTATTGCATGGTCTTTAGCCCTATATACATCTCTTCCTCATTAATTAGGATATCTTTTGATTTGCACATCACATAATCTTACTACTTGTCATTGTCGTTTTCAGTAAGGCATCAAACAACTTAGTGGGTTCCTCCTGTCTTTCGTGTACTATTAAACGTTCAATAAAATTGTTTAAGTTGACCTAGGACATTCATTGTCCGTTTGTTCGTTTGAGTGTAGTGTACACTGTATTGTATTCATCAGGAGGCGGGATTATAATTTCTTTAATCTCAAACAGCTTAGTAACATGCTGTTACGTTTCTGATTTTAATGTGATTGTTCAAACAGCAACTTTACCGGTGCTCTGAATACTCCCAGGTAAACTAGTCATATGAGCAGAAATACTTTAGAGTAGTCTGTTATGACTGCTTCTTAATAGTTTAGAATACACTGTAGGTAAAATGAACAACTTTACAAGATTAAATAAAACTAAATGTGTTTACGAAAATATCGCTTTGCAGTAGTAAGATGTATTATACATCAAACATTTTGTTCAATTTCATGCTCTCTTTTTATTTAATAATTTAATTAAACATTTTAAAGATATTTTGTTTCTTCTTATATATATAACAGAAATACATACTCTTTTAAATATAAAGAAATTGATTTGAAAACAAAAACAATTATATAATACATTTTGAAATATTATAGGGCTGTAACACGTTTTTTAAATAATTTGCAGTATTGACTTTGCAGATTTTGGCCTCTTTTGGAAATTAAGGACAATTATTTTTCTCTAAAAGTTTAAAATAAGTATTAAATTGCTAAAACTATGTAAGAATATACTCACTAGTATTGACCTATGGTATTTTATCTTCATATAAGCGCCTTACCAAAAACGGCGGCCATCTTGGATGCCATATTGGTCTACTTGCTTCTCTTTCATTTTTGCTGATTTCCGATAAACTTCAGACCAAGACGACCATTTTGATATATAACATGTTTTGTTCTATACTTGTTACCACCTACCCCTTAAAATAAACCTCGGTTTTCGGCCATGACAATTCGGGCAACATTTCTTTTCTACACTTTTAGATATTAATTTTAAAAGTTATTAAATGATCAAGATATATCCAATTTGGTTTTTCCATTAAGTAGCCTTGATCACATGGCGGCCTACATCATTTTGAACATTAAACCCTTCGAATATACGTTTATATTTTAATTTCGAATGATATTGGGTTACATCGAAAGTCGACAAGTATCAGCAGCTCTTAATTACGGCAATTGTTGCTTACGCATACATCATATATTTGAGAGGTATTATTGTTTACTTTACGAATGATCATTTCTGTCGTACATTACAGTGGCGTAGAAAGGTTATATATACTCAGGAGTCAGTGGGGCCCAAATGAACATTTTCAATTTTTGATAATTCCCAACTTCTTTTTGCTTTTCACATATTTTAATGAAAACCATATCTACTTTTCTTTGTCAATTGATTAGTGTTACTCACAGTCGGCCTCAAGCACTTGTGCTGGTAAAAACCTAAAATATATGGTGGGAAGCGGGGGGAGGTGGGATTTGTACGGCGGTGGGGAAACATACACCTGGTATGATTATTGTCAGATTATTGATGTGTTCCTGCCCTCCCTCTCTCCACCCCGTTCGTACGGCTATGCATTAATATGAGCATTTTATGATTTAATCAATGTCTAGACAATTTACATCAATAAATAACAAGTATTAATGGTTGCGGATTCAGAAGTGGACGGAAGGAGAATGGGATCTGAGGAATTAACGGGTAAAGCATATTTTATGTGTTTTTTACCAACTTTTTTTTTTAGCGTTCAGACCTCACCCCACCCTCGCACCATCCCTCCCACATACACGCATAACTCCATTCCAGACTATATATTGTCTATACATTTAGGATGTCCTATTGGTTAAATGGCGGAGGGAATATAAACCTTAGAACTAAACACACACATACATAAACTCAAATTTTGTATCTGTCATGGCTTTTATTATGCTTTCATCAACAGCACCAAGTTTAGACTCATGTCTGACGGTTGAGAAGGGCATTCTTTAAATATTTTTTTCCGTTCGATTCTGTTACATTAATAACTACTGATATAATTTATATCGTTTGAACGTTCGGATAACCACTTATATAATTTATTTCGTTTGAACGGAGTGAATAAGATATAAGTTATTTTCTCTCATTGGGTCAGCAAGTTATATAACCGCGTCATCTGCTTGTGTTTCATACATTCACAGATGTAATGGTCAGCCCACGTGATGTATCACTTGGTGTTTGAATTTTGGCCTTGAATTCACCATCCATTCTTGAGAATATTCGTAGACTTAAGCTCAAGTATGCAAATTGCAATCACAAATATTTCTTTAAGTTTACAGAATAAACGTTCATAACAGTATAAATATGATGCATACTATAGGTTATTGAATTTGTATGGCTAAATATTACTTGGAACGAGTTGTTTTGGCAAAGGACGACGAGCTTGCGTTCCAAGTAACTTGTTATTGTATACTTTCATATTGTTTTCGATCTATGTTAATTGTATGACTATTACTTTTCATTGTATTTGTGTTATTTTTATAGCTTTTGATGGAATTCCTATCTTGTCATTCAGTTTAATTTTGTGATGATTATTTTGCGCGAAAACGACGTCGACGTCGAATGACGTCATTAAAAATATCAAGCGATTTTCTAAAGTTTGTTTACCATTCGATAACGTTAAAAGCAGTGGATAGGTGACCATTTCAGTTATTTTATCAATTTCTGGCATAAAAGGTTAAAAAAAAAACACGTATTTTTTTGTTGACACTACAGGTAGGATTCCGTTATTTTTATTTGAAAGTAGTTCCTTATTTCCATTTCGCGGCTCTTAGCAAGCACGACAAAACGTTCCGGTGCAATATCATTGTGTGCAATATCGTAGAATATTGCACACTTAGCTCAGTGCAGACTAAATGGGACAATATGAAAGTATACAATAATAATAAATAGCAACTTCTTACGACTGTTTATCTTTGAAGGTCATGGAAATATTTGTTCAGTAGCTCAAGTCTAAGAATAGTTTGAAAAATGGTTGTTGAATTCCAGGTCTCATCATTCAAGTTCTGGACGACGGCGCTTAACACGTCTAAGCGTTTAGTTAAATTTGGGCGTTTTTTTTTATAATGGTGGGCATTGAAAACCAATTAGATGAAATCTTTTCTAAGTTAGCGAGTCAGAAAGATGATTTATATTGTATCGGCATACAGTGGAAGTTACCACCCCCAGCCCCACCCTCTCCAACCTCCGCCATCCACCCAGGCAGTCCATCTTCCACAGTCACGGATGATTTTCTTCGTATAGGAGTTCTAGGAGATTCTGATGAGAAGGCGTATAGATTCAAAAACCTGAAAACCTGTCTTTAAGACCACTTATAAGCTGTAATAATTTTGTAATAGGTGTTGATATGGAAGTGATACAAAACGGGACAAATTTGATGCAGATAATGTGGGCCACAAAAGTCGCACTTTAGATGGCATGAATACGGCATAATTGCAATGTTAAGTCCCTAGAGCAAGTCTCACAGCAAGTGAAGTGACTGCATTGAGAAGATACACATTTCGGAAGATTTTATACCTAAGAGCAAATGAAAGCCAGCCTTCAATTGCCTTAGTTCTGATCAATAGATAAGACGATTAATGCTGATATACTGGGAAATACCTCGAAGACCATTACGGAAAATGGTCCGGAAAAGCCAGCATCCTGGGAAATCTTCAGTCATTTCTATGCCAATTATTGACATGAAGTCTAATGATGAAAGCTGCATACGAATGCCATGTGTGTCTCACTCGCGCAAATACACTAGTACCCCAATATTGCCGTTTGACCAACCTTTGTGGTGGAAAGCAATCGAAATTCAGCAGCTGGTGGAACCTAACTGTTTGATGAAAGCTATTGTGTTAAGACTAGAAGGGGCTTCATGTAGAAATGAGCTTTTTGGGAAGCACTGATCATGTATAGGAAGCTCGGGGCTACAAGAACTATTGGATCGCAGATTCAGCGTAGTTATATTCTAAACGAAGAAGCCATTTCACAAGCCATTATATTGATGCAGTTTTAAATGCGATAGTGTTGTCCAAATTCTACTGTATTTATTTCAGTCTCTACAGAAACAGCTAGTGACTTACGAGTTCAAGATACTGAAGAAAAAAATACCTCCTGACATTCTAACAGCCGGAGTGCAATATCAATATTATTGGGCGACCCTTTCCACAGAGTTGTTATCACCAGTATACCTTGAAATACAAATGTTCACTCTTGCTGATTTCCATGCAACACTTTATTCCCAACAAATATTTCATGTGCGAAACATCTGAACCCATGCTTTCCTTTCCATTGTTTTGGCAAATCAGTACGTTCAATACTTTGATTATTAATTATAAGATTGCTATAAAGCTTGAACATAATATTATACAAGTTACAATACAATTTCCGGAAAATCAAAAAAGCTTAACATTAAGCCCATACTGAAGACATACTTTTTAAAGCAAACCCCTGACGTTTGGGTTCGCTCCCTGCTTGAGACATGTGTAGTTGGAAACCTCATCCTGCATCCCATCTCCCTCTGAGGTTGCTGTCCCAATATAACCTAAGTTGATGTGTTAACGAACGAATTTCGTTTCATTTATTTAAACCAAATAAATTCGTAGAAATACATCTTTGTTTGTAATATATACAAAGTGGGTGGGGTATTTTCAAATGGAAGGATAAAACAAGTACAAACAACACCTTAAATGTTCGTAAAACTGTCTTCAACTGTCTCTCATTATCTCGAAATCGAAATTTTCATATCAAATGTACATATATTTCTCTCTCAGAAAAACCCAACAAAACTAATTGCATTGACCATACATTACGCTTTGTAATTTATACATATAAAACTCTAGTAAACCTTGTTCAAACAGGACTCAACTTCAACACTAAATATCTCAAACATATATTGTCCAATTTTGTCCAAATCTTGGTATTGTAAATGTTCAATGAAAGTAGCTTCTGAAAATATAAGTTTCATTTCAGTACTAATTTGTCCTGGGTCTATCATAGAATACAATCTAAATTTATTGGTCTAATAAACTCAAATTTTGTATCTGCCATGGCTTTTATTATGCTTTCATCAGCAACACCAAGTTTAGACTCTTGTCTAACGGTTGATGAGTACATTCTTTGAATAAAGTTTTTCGTTCGATTACATTACATTGATAACTATTTATCTGTTTTGGTTTGATATAATAAAGACAAATCAATGACAGTCAATATTTGATCTTTTCTGACGTCGCTCTTTTACAGTTTACATTGACCAGAGTGTACGTGTACAGCTAAAAAATGTTGAATCAGGTGGCACAGTAACTAGCAAAAACCCGTTTACTCAATTTTCATTGAAACTGTACATTTTAAAAAAAACGTTGTTACCTTTAGCGTTAGCGTTGTTATCTTTAGCGGAAGGGGTGAGTGTTGCCTTTAGCGGAGGATGTTACATTTAGCGGTGGAATTGTTACCTTTAGCGGTCGTTGTTACCTTTAGCGGAAATGTTACCTTTAGCGTTGTTACAATCACCTCTTGCTATTGCAACCGTTTTTTTACTTGATAAAAGACGAATTGATACACTAATATATAAACACTAAGCAGGGGCTTAGCTGGTCGATTGCAAGTTGTAGACCCAAGCGATTTGATCATCGCAGATGTGATTTGCTAGGCGATTTCTGGGGCATGCTACCCTAGAATTCTTGTTTAACAACTATTTCTAAACAGCATCTATCACTTTCAGTTATATGTGATTGCCCAGTGGGTAGCACGTTTGATTCTGAATCCGGAGTTCACGGGTACAAGCCTCACTGGTGAATAAGTATTATTACCACTTTAACACCAGGAGTTTTATTTATAGTAAACCCATTCCCTGGTGTTACGTCTTTAGAAAGTCTGACTGTAGGGGTAAGTAAACATTTCAAGGCGTCCGACTTAAAACTGACAAATAATTATAATTTCAATTACAGTGAAACCTTGTCGTACGGCCATCTGTTTTAAGCGCCTACCTGCCCTAAACCACTTTGAGTTTTCCATACCGTCGAAATGTTCTATTAATTTATACTACAATAAGCGACTATCTGTCTTACGCGACCAACGACCGCATAATTCCATACCAATTACGAAAATACCATTTTTATGATCAATATGCGACCACCACTTTTTTTTAGAAAATCAAAATTCGGAAAAACAAAGTTTAACTCTCGGTAAATCAAACAGAAACGAGATCAACCATAAATTCAACAATAACCTAATTACCCTGTTTTAATCATTTCACTTCGGGCGATATCAAGCATGAGACAAAACATGAAGAATGATTCCTTATTTACAAGGAAACTCATTCTGCACATGAATATGCAACCTCCGCGCAGGGATATTGTAGCCACTAATCCCTGCCACCACACAAATCACGTGACGATAGCTGAGACCATGTGATTACAAAAATGGCGATATACTAGGTAATGCTTGGTACATCAAACTCTTGCCGTAACCAATTGGCAATTGACAATAACATCGATCATCACCTTCGAGGAGATGTTGAAAACATTCAACCCGGTTTTGGCTTGGGTGTAATCTCTTTAGTAAATTTACGCACAGCTTCTGTAATGTTCTAAACGGTTTACAAGTACTGATACTTAGTAACCTGTGTGCATTTTCGCTAAAACTGATTTTTTTTTATATAAATAAATAATTTTTGTACCCAGATACCGTTTTTCACACTATTTTCCTACATTATGAACAAAGCAAGTTGAAATATTGGCCTAAAGTATATTTAACCAAAAAAGTAATCTTAGCTGGATTTCAGCTATAAATGTGTGTGGTGGCAGTGATTACTGTATCAAAAAGGGGAAGTAAGTTTGGTGAATACACTGAACAAAATTCCTAATTACTCACTATTGTGTCTTAACTTAATTTTCTTATTTTAAATATATTTTAGAATAGATATGTGATAAGTATTTTGTTTTGACCTATAGTTTGTAAAACATTTATTTTTTGTTTAAATTGTTACATCTTTTGAGAGTTACCTTCCCTTTATATGAAAACATGAAATGTGCTGATAAAACACATAACATGAGTCAAAGATCGCTTAAAGATATAAAATTCTTAATGAAATAATAGAAAAAACATAAACATTGACCCATTTATCGCAGATTCTCCGTCTATAAAAAAATGAAATATAGATAATCTTAAATTACCTCCCTTAGAATTGAATATTGTTTAAAATTCAAGTAACTGTAATTCAGCGTTAACATTAAATATTTCGAAAATTTCTTTTGCAAACGCATTTGTAGTGGTAATGCTAGTAAAACATGATGTCAAAATAATTTTAACTGGCATATTTTAGAATTAGGAACATCGAAAGCTTCACTAATTCGAAGTACTATGCATTATTACTAAGAAAACACGTTGACTTAAAAGTTTTAAAATATGTTCATGCAGTCGGAGCAGACGATTTACACTCGTTAGTTTGCAGTTTACCCGTATCTCTAATGAAGCTCTAAAATACAAAAAGCAATGAGAATATTATTGACATATTCTTAGGTAGGTTCTTAGCAATTTGGTTTAGTGTATGTGATACTCTAGCTTACACACCAGAGTTAATTTGGGCATTTTAAGCCCAATTATAATAATATTAATAATCATAATATAATAATGAAAATAACAACAACAACAACAACAACAACAACAACAACAACAGCAACAGCAGCAGCAACAACAATAACAACAACAGCAACAAAAGCAACAACGCAGCAAACCAGCAACAAACCAGCAACAGCCATCAACAACCACCAACAACAATCAACAACAAACAAACAAACAACAACAAACAACAATAAACAAACAAACAAACAATTTTGAGCCTAATTATAATAATAATGATAATAATAATAATAATAATCATAATATAATAATGAAAATAACAACAACAACAACAACAACAACAACAGCAACAACAGCAACAAACCAGCTAGAAACCAGCAACAACCAGCACAACCAGCAACAGCAAACAAACGACAACAAACAACAGCAAACAAACGACAACAAACAACAACAAACAAACACACAAAAGCAACAACAACAACAACAACAATCATAAGAATAATAAGAATACTGAGTAATAATAATAAAATTAATGATATAAACTTAAACAATGGTATCAAAAGTTGAAGTTAAAATACACTGTGTCAATTTCCTATGGTGGCAATTCCATAGAAGAATCTCATAGCGGAGTAACTTTTAGGGCGATAGTAAAGTAACTTCTAGGTAAACATGCACACAGTTTTAAGCTATAACCGAATACATGGGTCTCTAAGTAGAATTGTCACCTTAAGTTAATCATAATTATAGTCCTCTCCTGCGGTAATTTCCACCCTTATGATTAAAAAGCACTGCAGATTGGATCAGTAATTTTGGTAATTTAAGTATAATCAGAAAATGTTAGGCTAAACTTATGTAATATTTGATAGTACTTTATTTGATGCGTTATTTGATAGTATTCAGTTTGTCTTGTGTTGATGCGTAAAATATGAAAAGGACTACGTTTTTATATTGAAGAATTTATCTTCACAATTTTTCGTGTAATACAAAAACCAATAAATAATACATACGTACATCTGTCGGTTATACGTCGACACAGTTCATTTAGCCAATATGACAACTGGATTATAGTCAGAATACAATCTTGTCACATGAAAATCTAAACAAAATGTTCGAAAGAAGAGATTTCAAGAAAGTTATAACTTTTCTTTTATCAATTTTAATTTTCTTTCATATTTGTCAGCTAGTTTATCGGAGAAATACATTTGAACTTCATCAAGAATATTCTAGCGTTAAAAAAAATGAAAACTTAAATGCTAATAAATTGCCAGAAGTTGCCATACCAGATGAATTGATACCGCAAAACTTAAAATTTAATGATAAGGGAGAACATGGTGACCAGAACTACGGAGGAAAAGAGGATCAAGTAGGACACATAAAGACAAAGGCAGAGAAAATAGAGGAGGCCGTATTAAAATGGAACAGTTTAAACGAAGTCGACACTGCTATTCATAGATCAAGTACTTACAAAGCACACGATTTAATGAAAGACGTAAGTGCGTGTTTTTTCTTTATTCTTTTTCGTTTCCGAGGATTAGGAGCATGAATATTGTAAGATGGGTGGTATCCGCGAGCTCTATCCAAATTTTTCAAGGATATCTTATAAGTGTACACGGTATGGTTATTCATGTTTCCGGCAATGATGACAACATCTTTTCTGAAAGCCGGACGCTTGCCCGCTTAAGTACTGAGGGAGCGCGTTTGAAAACCAAAGACATGATCCGGACCGGGAATCGAACCCTGAAGCTCTGTGGCAAGTGTAATAAGCTCTCGTGCATCGTATTAGTATTTGTTTATGTTTTATATTATGTAGTTTGTATTTCTGCAGTTTTATATGTTTCCGTTGCAATTTTCGGCAAAATTTATATATTTTTACAAACGTATATTAATTGTTACCCAAAGCTCGTCTTTTCTGTAGCAAATAGATGTTATCTAAATGCCATGACTGATAAATCCGTTTTAAGTCGCTCAAAAGTACACGCATAAGGTAAATAGTCAATAATTGTATTACACGAATAATATCAACAAAGTTATTTTTGATATTCAACTCTAATCGTGTCCTTTTGCTTAATTGACTTATCCAAATACTCTGTGTCCATTTTTTTAAAGGGAATATAATCACACAGCCAAACAATCTTTATTCTTCAGAGTTCGGAAAAACTTGGTAAAGGGTTAAAAAAAAATCAAAATCAGATGACAAACAAAGTTATGACCATTTGAATGTTTTGTAGAAACTGATATGGACGCCGCCATTTTAAATAAAACTATGACGTCGTAGTATTAAACTACATATATGGAATATTTATGAATACTAGTATGTTAATTTACTGATTTATAGGGAAAAAATACAGCAACTGTATAAAAAAAACATGTTTATTTAAGTGTAATAATGCATTATATGACCAGTAAATGAGATTGCATTCATTTGCATGATTTTGTTTGCTTTAAAAGATAATTATCAGTATGCCATGTATGGTAATTTAGAAATATGACTTCATAGTTCTCTCCATGACGACTCCCATATCGATTTTAGAACAACGTTCAAATGATTATATCTTCTTTGCTTATCATTCAATTTTGATAATTCTTTCACCATTTTCGAAGTTTATCAGAACTCTTAATAATAATGATGTTTTGCTGTGTGGCTACATTCCATTTAATTGACTAAATACCCCTTATCCCTTTCCTTAATTGACTAACCAAATACACCGTGTCCTTTTCCTTAATTGACTCTCTAAATACACTGTGTCATTTTCCTTATTTGACTATCCAACTACACCGTGTCCTATTCCTTAATTGACTATCCGAATAGAGTGCGTCATTTTCCTTAATTGACTATCCAAATACACCTTGCCGTGTCCATTTCCTTAATTGACTATCCAAATACACTGTGCCATTTTCCTTAATTGACTATCCAAACACACTGTTTCATTTTCCATAATTGACTATCAAATACAACGTGCTCATTTATTTAATTGACTATCCAAATACACCATGCCCTTTTCTTTAATTGGCTATCCAAATACTCTCTGTCATTTTCCTTAATTGACTCTCCAAATACACCGTGTCCATTTCCTTCTTTGACTTTCTAAATAGTCAAAGCGGGAATGATGTAGGTCTGTATTCTTTATTAAAGTCTCATCATGGTTAACAATAAATACATACATACATAATACATCGTACACACTATAAGATAGCTATGTCATTCTAATTAAAATTATAGAGACTTTAGTTATACAACTGGCAACACATTATAAAAGAAACGTATTACATCAAACTAAAACGATATTAGTAAATATATTACACATTAAGAATATACAAATGATGCTAATTTATCTATAAAATATGCACTAAGAATGAGTAGTGTAATATTTGAAAAATAAACAAAGCGCTTTTGGGCATTAATTAGTAAACAAATATAATTTATCCCCTTTGATCAGATTAGACAGGAACTGATTAGCACCATTTATATAGATGGAAATAAAAAGAATCATGACATGATCATGACAATATTGGCATATATACAAGTGACACTTGTTGGCAAATGTAAGAAGTAAAACAGACTAGAGCTACAAAAAGCTAGATCGACGTTGAAGAATTATAAAGCCGGATTTGGCACACATACGAATTAAGTTTTCCGTTGTGAATACATTTATTAATTTTTGTTCATATTTAGAATTATTAAAATAAGGATTTAGGCTTACCTCTGCGAAATTTTCTAGAACTGTGCATGAACAATTCTTGAACTGTTCTGGATAGATTGTTCAAGAACTGTTCTTGAACTGTACCTAATCTGTTCTGGTACAGTTCTAGAGCAGTACGTGAACGTTAAATGAGACAAATTTTCTAGAACGTATGTTCAAGAACAATTCTAGAACTTATGTTTAAGAACAGTTCTTGAACTATCTGTACTGGAACTGTTCTAGAACTGTTACAGAACGATCTGTACTGGAACTGTTCTAGAACAGTTCTAGAACTATCTGTACTGGAACTGTTCTTGAACATAACCCAAGACTAGAAATTGTGTCTCATTTAACGTTCATGCACAGTTCCAGAACTGCTCAAGAACAGATGAAGCACAGTTCTAGAACTATCTGTACTGGAACTGTTTAAGAACTGTTCCAGAACGATCTGTACTGGAAGTGTTCTAGAACAGTTCTAGAACTATACTGGAACTGTTCTTGAACAGTTCAAGTAAGATAGTTCTAGAACTGTTCTTGAACATAAGTTCAAGAAATTTTGTCTCATCTAACTCAAGAACAGATGAAGCAAAGTTCAAGAATAGTTCTTGAACAATCTATCCAGAACAGTTCCTGCACAGTTCCAGAACTCCCTTGGCCACTAATTTAACCTACATAACAGTTAAAGAACAATTCATTAATTGAACTTTCAGAATGCCTGGTCATACTTGGTGAAATGTTACATATGATACTGAAATGAAATAATATCTGCAGTGCTGAATACCATTTTTCTGTCAGCAACAAAAAAAGAAAGTCAATCCGCGAAAACACATGACAATAGGGGTTTCATTTTAAAATACTGTTTCTAAAGACTACATTTAGAAATTTCATCTTTCAAATACAACTATTAAATGTATAAGATGTTTTGAAACAATAAGTAATGAAAGTATTATCACAAAACACTTACATTTAATCATTAAATGATGCAAGCACAATCTTCAGTTGGACTGCCATTTTACCGCCAAAAATTCAAAAGAATGGCGTCTGCATTTTATTTGCAATTTTGTCAGAATCACTCAGGTGTCATATATTCTTTACCTACTTAAATGAAGACATGGGCTTTTAACGTCTCACACCACAATTAATTTTCCATAGGGTCCCATTGTAATGTTTTTGTTCGTGGCATAGAGATAAAAAAGATTTTGCAACATGTATTTATGCTTAAATTCTTCATTGATCCAATATCTGCATGCTATTAACTTTTAACGAATATTTACCAGATTGAACTTTTTTTAATTTCATGTTTGCGTGACACCTATCAAAATTTAGACAAAAATACAACCCCGTGGAGATTAGACCCATGATGTGTAAAATGAGGCAGAATTAGCTAGAAATCTTATATCAACATGCATTTTTCTGGGATCTCTTCCTAAAATGCTGTAGATTTAGAACCTGGTAAAGATAAATCAATGTATCCTGTAAAATGTAAAAAAGCGAACTTGTTTTTTTTTATCTACCTCCTTCATCTGTAGGGCAGGAATATTCAAGGGAGATAATAGTGGTGTGAGTCCTTAAACTGCAGATAATGTTATTATATTAAACTGTTCATGCAATAATGTCATTATCATATATTTGTTTGTTAATAGTAGTATAGATTTGTTTAATTAATGAAGATGAACACCTGCGAAACATGTTCTTAATATGTTCTTAAACATTGAACATTTTCAAGAACTATTGAAGAACATTTCAAGAACTGTAATTTTTCTTATAACCTAATACTGTGTTGATGAGCCGTTAAACAACATTCATAAACATTCAGTTTGTTATGGAAAACCTGTTCTGGAAATGGTGTAATAAATTATGTTGTTTTGTGGAAATACTCAAAAGATTTGAAACTATTGAACTTTAATTTAATCAACACAAAATTTAAGTGCTACAAAATATTTGAATTGAATTGAATTGAAAGTCTTTATTTATCGAGGGTGACCTAATTAGTTTCTACTATATACTAATCTAAATGTCTTTTTATACCAAATTTATGGATAATTGTTTTCATGTCCCAGCAAAAGCCATCTATGTATACTTGGGGTGTGTTCAAGCTACTTAAAACAAAGAAATTTCATATTTCAGTTTAATACCTGTGCCTGTCAGCATTACAAAAATAATGCCTTTTTCAAACGCTGTATCAGTAAGTAGTGTGACTAATAATGGAAGATCACAATAGTTTATTAGGTTGTTAATATTATGACTAACGCTTACTGATTTAATGTATGTATATTTACATTTGCACAGATGTAATCGATTTGTAACGACATTCCTATTAAGATAACATATTTGTAGATATTTTAAGCACATCTTAATTACATTTCCTATTTGTAGCATGGTCACAGACACTTCTCTTTGTTCAGACACATGTGTAAATCGATTAATTCAAAATAAGACCTGTCAGAATAACTGTGAGAATAACAGTGAGAATAACTGTTAGAATAACTGAAATAGAGCTGAAATGGACATGCCCATCTCGATGTTTAAATGAACCAACTCAATGAAACCATACTCTATCTATTACTTAAAGGAATTTAGTTCACATTTTAAAGAACATTTGAAGAACTTTAAATAGAGAAGATGTTCTAAAACTGTTCTTAAACAATTTCAAGAACAAAAGAAGAACAGTTAAGGAACTTCAAGGGTTTAAACTGTTCTTAATTAGTGCTTAACACTTAAAGTTTAAGAACACTTAAGAGTTGAGAACTAATTAAGAACGGTTTAAGAACCCTTGAAGTTCCTGAACGGTTCTTCATTTGTTCTTCAAATTGTTCAATAACATTTTTAGAACATTTGCTCTATTTAAAGGTTCTTGAACTGTTCTAAACTTGTTCAAGAACATTTCAAGAATATCTTAAGAAAAATTAAAGTTCTTGAAATGATCTTCAATAGTTCTTGAAAATGTTCAAGAACATATTAAGAACATATGTTATAGAACAATGAATCAAGAACAGTTCAGGAACTGTTCTTAATGTTCTAGAACTGTTCATGAACTGTTCTTGAGTATAAGAACAGAGTTTCGCAGGGGTATTGCTTTATCATATAAATGACTATAATATCATTATATAAATGACATGTAACTCATCTTCCACATAAATATTACAAAATGGACAAACTCTCTGACTAATTTGAAGTATTTCATACCTTCCACTCTCTAGTCTGCTTGGTGGTACGCTACAACGGAATGTAGAATACGCTGACCTATGATTTATTGGCAATATTTAGTTTACAATACGTGTCTATTTCAAATGCAGTTTTAAATAACTATGTATAATGTATAATATTTGTATTCCAATTTATTATAAACTGATTTAAAGATGCACTCTTAACTTCAACTAAACTGTACGTTTAGTAATAAAAATACTTACACTTGGAACGTTATTAAACTCAATATTAGACAGCTTATTTAAAACGCTATTATATCTAGAACTTTTGTTATTAAAACAATACAAGAATATTCGAATTTGATGCCGCCATTATGTGTCTAACACAAACCGGTTACCATGCCAAATCCCCTGCCATTGCAGTTAATGGTATGTTTCTTATTGTGTTTCTTGCGTCTCTTGTTGTACTCATAAACACTTGCATCGCTCAAACGTGTACGGCTTCAAATTCAAGAGTAAGTTTGATAACCCCATATTGCTGCGCCATAAGCTACAATAGACCAAACCAGCGAATCAAATAGCTTAGTATCAATTTTATAAGGCATACCACCAACTGTCTTCTTACGGATTGCGGGAGGTATACAGTACTGGTTCTATACAAGGAAAATCGGGTAATAAAGAATCGATCGTCACATATGGCCTAAAATTGGTTAAAAATGACGTAAAACGCAATTCAATCGAAACAAAACCAACTGTTTTATATACTAAGAGAAAAAAGAAACGCAATTAGGAATTTTCACTATATAATTTATATGCTTTACCTTAATTTTACGTAATATTCCAGAGAAATCCCAAGATATTTGACAAAACATGGGTTTCAGATTGTTAGAGAAAGGACAAAACTGTATAGACTTTTTAGTCAAACTACACTTTGTAACACGGAGTTCCGCTTTGAACATTTAAAAATGTAATGTATTTAATGTAAAGATTTAACATTGTTGTGTAACGGTACAGGGTGGCGAAACATTTTGGAAGGGCTAATCTCAGAAAGTACTGCATGAACCAAATTGCCGTTTGCGGCGGAGGAAAGAGCTCACAGTGTAAGCGTATATGCGCTCTATTAGAACACTATTCGTTAAATAGTAAGAATTTTATGACGAAAAACCCTACTAGAATTGAGCGCTTTGTTTACATTTTGTTTGTCGTGAAACCGATCATAATGCCACTTGGTTTCGCCACCCTGAAATAACTCTCAGGTAGGAAATACGTTTCTTGCATACCGGAAAAGGTTATCCGTGTTTTACATCGGTGAAGGAAAGCTTAATCTTACACATGGGTAAAGATAAAATTCGCGCGCTGATATCGACAATGGCAGTTGCATGACGTCATTGTGTGAATGAGCCTCGGTTCCGATAAAAACAGTTATACCTCGTGTAGGAATTACCCTATCTTCACCGGATACCCATGAACGATTCTTAATATAATCATAATAGTATTTCGACATTTGATCAAAGTTCAGTCCAGGTTCTAGGGTGCACAAAACCTCTAAAACCGAGTCCCGAACACAGGGTCTCTGGTTTACTGTAACAGCGCTCTAACCACTGACCTATACTGCTAGGATCGATTATTCACCATTTACCTGTAAGCGGTTACACCTCACTTACCTTTTTGTCATCCGGGACAGCGTAAATAAAGAAATCTCATCCTAACTTTCAAATGTCATCATCAAAATAAGTTGACCAATCAGTGATCAATAAAACATAAGACCTCCACATTCCATTCGTGTTTATCGTTGGTGCTCAACTGACTTTAGTCCTTTATAAAACTAGTTTGTAGTGATAATTATATTAAAAGCTTTATGTACATCTACGAGGGTCGTTCAATATGTTCTGTCGCTAACGCGTTTTAACAACTGTGTGCTCATTCTGAGTGTTGATGTTTGGTACCAAATGAAAGTGAGTTTCAATACCATTCCATTGATGGTAAAATAAATGCTGTATCTTTTGTGTGACGAAAGTTATAGAACATTTAATACACATCATTTATACATACTGAGGCATTTTCGTCCTGCGCTTTTTCAGGTATGTTAATTGTTACTTTTTTAAATGCCTGTTTCTCTTTAAGTACTTGTTTAAGACCTTTGAAATTTCTCATACATGACCAGTTAAATCTGTGCATTACAAGATTCAGAATTTAAGCATGGTAGATGAAAATGCATTGTCTTAGAATTAACATTTTAAGCTAACGTATAAAATTAATTTAATGATAAATGTACATTAAATGGAAGGGCATTGTGTTCTGAAATAGCGTTTTTGGATGATCAATATTTTCACTAAACATTGTACAGAATTCTACAATAATGTGTTGAATATGAAATTTAAACACGGAAGGACTAAGATTTGTAAAAAAATATGAAAAATATTAATACCATGAGAATAATTACGACATTTAAAAGATATTACATTTCCGTAAACAAAATGAAGAATATCAGTGTTATTTCTGCTAAAATTAAGGGATATGCATCCACTCATATCTGGTTTACAGCAAGACCTTTCCGAATTCTTAACAATCATTTTCATGGATTATGGGCGAATAGCAACAGATGGCGTACAAACAAATTTAAAAGCATATAAGTATTCAAATAATTTTTACAACGTTTTGTAACAAGGACATTTTCAGAGATGCCAGTATCCAAAAGATGTGGTAGGGGGAGGTAATTCAGGGGTATAAATAACCGGAAATTTTTAATTTTTGTTGTGGAATTTAAGAGAGCGAACCCAGTAGTACTATGAATACACTACTTTCTCTCAGAGTAATATCCAGTTCAAGGAATATATGCCTAGTGACAGACCTTTTTGAAGCACCCTCGTATGTATCTTATTTTGGTGTTGTCTGGTTTTGAAACACCAATACGGATACATTTAATTTAAATCATGGTCTAATGTTTTCATTTTCATATAGAGTTTGAGGATAAAGTCCAAGTAAACACCTTTACTTTCACATACTGAATATCTCAACTAACCGGAAGTTGACCAAATGTAAAAGTTATGAATATACTCTAACAAGCAGTAGTGGCGCCGCTGAATCATTTTACGCGCCTGGACAGCATAAAACAAACATAAATAATCGGGGTTGGAGGCAACGTAGTTCCAATTTTTCAAGCACGTGCAGATGCGCGGATTTTATAGTACTCTTTTGAAAAAACCTAGTTTAAAGCTTATACTAGATGACAGAGAAAACAAATCATATCAGAAGTAAATTATTATGTTGGAGATTCATAAAACAATCGTGTTGATAGGTTTTATAGAGATATCATAGTCGAAAATCGCGGTACAAATGCGAAGATCGAAAAAACAACAACAAGTTTTTGTCTTCTTCGAAATTGCCAATGTTTCAAAACGGTCAAAACAATGCATATTCTTGAATATTGTTGAAATTGTTCTACCTTTTCTATTTTTTTTTTATTTTTTCGTGAATATTCATTTTTCGTGACCGTTTTGAGAGTTGGTACCTTCATTTCACTCTTTCAGAGAATATTCAAAATGGCGGCGACACAGAAAAACACCCAGCCTAGGGCCAGTCAGCCGCACGCCATAAACTCTACTTCTCCCATACAGGTTCACACTGTCACTGAAACTAAATTGTGAATTGAATTGAACTGTTGTATTTCCATTCACACAGTCCAAACGATGTGCTAAAAATAGCTCACACACGATGTGTATTCAAAGGTCAAATTATGCTGATGAATACACACATATTTCGATATATGGCTTATTTGTACAGGAGTGGAATTAAATCGTTAGGCCTTTATCGAAACAGTGATCGTATATAATTCCAAGTTTTACATGAATGACTTGAGTGAAGCTAAGCAGCATTAAAGGTACTGGAGGCGACATGGGAGATGACTGGTGTCAATCAGAATACAAATGAAAAACCGTATAATTATATTCAGTTTCACATGTACATTGAAAAAAGTCACATGTTACCTTCGGTTTATTAAATGTTAATGAATGTGTGTCACACGTCATGAGGGGTTTGGACAAACGCATGAAAGAATCAATGCAAAGACTGCATTTAAATACGTTTTGTTCAACTTTTAATATGACTTTTAAATATATATATACTCTTATCAAAGAAAAACAAGCAAATACACAGATGAAAGATACCCCCCTGATGCTGATCTTATAATATTATCCCATGTACCAGAATATAGACAGGTATTTCTTCCCAACGTTAAACAAATGCATCAAATATAAAACATCATCATATAATTTAAACTGATTTATATTCCATCTTATACACATTATATTGATCTAGAATATTATTATCAGATCCAATATAGTTAATGTACTATGCCAACTTTATCGGCTTGCTTAAACGTTATCGTTTGGTAAAATTAGTGCACCGGAAGTACATCAACATTACAAAATATATGACTGCCTCCATGAATACAGTTTTATATAATTAAATGCGTAACTTCTA